>JARBWK010000012.1:88763337-89062466 GCA_030556195.1 Anolis apletophallus | reverse complement strand
CATTACGGACTACATCCGCCGCCAATTGGAGAAGGGAGGTTCGGTTATCCTGGTGCTGCTTGACCTCACCGCGGCGTTCGACACGGTGGACCATGACTTGCTGTTGCGGCGACTATCAGCCATTGGGATTCAAGGCACAGCTTTGGCCTGGTTCGATTCCTTCCTGCGGGGCCGTTCGCAGCGTGTTGAGTGGCGAGGCCAAGCGTCCAAGAAATCCACCCTGGACTGTGGAGTCCCAAAGGCGCCATTTTGTCACCAACGCTTTTTAACATCTACGTCCAACCCTTGGCAAGCATAGCCAGAAGTTTTGGATTGGGGTGCTACCAATATGCAGATGACACCCAGCTTCTGCTGAAGCTTGAGCCAGGTGTAACATCGGTGCCTGAGAACTTCAGACAAGGACTAGAGGCAGTGACCAGATGGCTCCGCTCATACAAACTCAAGATCAATCCATCAAAGACTGAGATTCTATGGCCGGGACGCCCAGAGCCACCCATTCCGCTGCCTCTCTTTGAGGGAGAGCCGCTGATCCGGCCCCGTCGGTGAAGAGTCTCGGTGTGATACCAGACTCGAGACTCTCACTGGAGGCCCAGGTTGCTGCGACAAGTAAGGGGGCTTTTTCCACCTACGCCAGGCACGTCAACTGGCACCTTACCTTCCATCAGATGCGCTGGCTACTGTGGTCCATGCCACAGTGACATCACGGCTGGACTACTGTAATGCCTTGTACGTGGGGTTGCCGCAGTCAACCACTCGTAAAAATCCAGCTGGTGCAGAATGCAGCCGCCAGACTCCTCACCGGGACACCACTGAGATGCCATATCGCGCCATCTCTGCAGCGCCTGCACTGGCTGCCAGTCGAGCTCAGAGCCATCCACAAGATCCTGTCGCTTACCTTTAAGGCCCTCCATGGTGCCGGCCCAGCTTATTTAAAGACCGCTTGTCCGAACCAGCTCATTTAAGGTCGCGCTCAGGAAACAGGGACCTTCTCTGCATCCAAGGTGTGAGTGAGGCCCGCTCGACACCACGAGACGGAGAGCTTTTTTTCCATCGCGGCCCCTGTCCTTTGGAACTTGATGCCGGCGGATCAGAGAGCTATCCGGGACATGCCCCAGTTCCTGACCGCACTGAAGACCTGGCTCTTCCGAAAGGCTTATGGCTAAGGACACCTCCAGACTTAGCCTGAGCTACTGGAACTATTTTAATTAATCTTTTTTATTCTTTTAGCTTTTAACTATTGAATTCTTTTTTGTGTTTTTGTGAGTAAGTCGCCAGGAGCAATGACGTGGAGGGCGACTCATAATAATAAAATCAATCAATCAATCAATCAATTGAAATCTCAAGATTGTCCAATGAGACTGGAGAAAGTTGACCATTGGAGTTACACTGAAGGATCTAGATCAGGCACGGGCAAATTTTGGCCCTCCAACTCCCACAATTCCTAAGAGCCTCAGCTCCTTTCCTTTCCCCCCTCAGCTGCTTGGATGCCTAAGTTGTATACCTGTCTGAATGTATTCTCCCCTATGAACCATCAAGGCTGTTAAGATATTCTGGAAAGGCCCTGCTCTCGGTCCAGCCACATTCGCAATCACGTCTGGTGAGAACGAGAGACAGGGCCTTTTCTGTGGTGGCCCCTCGGCTATGGCACCCTCTCCGATGGAGATCAGATCTGCCTCTCCTCCTGACTTTTCAGAAAGTTAGTGAAATCCTGGCTATGGAACAAAGCATTCCCAGAATAATGGCTGAGACTGACTAGATTAAAGGTATTGACCACATATGTGGACTGAACTGGACCTGATTTTATCTTGGCGACTTGGCTTATATGTACTTTACTCTATATGCATTTTAATCTTGTTGTATGATGTTTTTAGACTGTTTTATTGTCATTGAATCTTTGCTGTTAGCCGGTCTGAGTCCCTCTAAGGAGGTAGAGAAGATCAGGATACAAAAGTTTTAAATAATAAATAATATTTCTAAATGTATCAAATGAAGTATAGTATCTCTGCATTTCTGGGTTTGGCGTTTTAAGATTTGATTATTATTGTAAAATATTTTATTTTAAAATGTTATATTTTGGAATCTTTAGTCATCTAGTATGATCTTATGGTGGACTATCTCTAGTTATGCTGGAGGATATAGAGATTTCTAGAGAGAACACATCTCTATGAATCTCTAGGTCCCAACACAATTCTATGACAAGCTTCAAGTGGAAGTAGACTTTAGTGTTGTGCTGGAAGGCTTAGACATTCCAAGAGAGGTATTCTCCGTTGTTTTTATTTTTTAAAACCCCTATATTTATGGTTTTTCACTTCCCGCATGGTCCAATGCTCCTAATACCAGCAAATGTGGAAAGCTGTGGAGGTGCCGCATTAGTGAATGCTAGAAATGTGGACACTGAAGGAGGACAGAGTTCTTATTTGGGGGCCCTACTTCCTTTTTGTCATCCCCATAGCGATGCCTTGATTGTACCTATCTTACAGATGATGAACTGAAGCAGATAACCATTAAGAACCATTCTCACAGATGCATGATAGAGAGTTGTAATCTGAACAAGGGATTCCACTTAGGCTTTTAGACACAATATGGAAACTAGCTGATATGCTACTTGAAAACGTGCTCCCCAAAGGCTTAGAAAGCAGAAAGTGTGTAAAGGGAATGTATCATTTATTTGTTCCCAACCTTCAGTTAACATTGTTGCATAACTTGGAAACTTTGGTCCCAAGTGTCAGGAACTTCAATGCTTTCCAGTAAAGACGCTACAGAACTGCTGCTTCTTCCAGTGGTAGTTTATTGAAGACACAAAACCTATAAAGCTGAAGCACCCGCTTCCCATCACCACAATCCTTATATACTAATCCCTCTCCAGGCAATGCCTGGAGAGGGTTGCATCCTGACTCAGCAATCCCAGTGAGTCTTTGCATTACCCAGAGTTCCCTGGGTATTACATCATACCCCAGAGTCTTATCTAGACCAAAGGTCATAGTCCCAGTATATTCAACTGCAAAGAAATAGAGCAAAGTTCATGGTTGAGTCATCTCTCTCTGACTCAGCAACTCAGGTGAAAGTAGTAGGCTCATGGCAGGCTGGGATCTGTCTCTGGCCCCAGGCATAGAGATTCTAGCCCTGACACCAAGATTGTTGAGTTTGTTTGTTTATTTATTTATTTGCAACATTTCTACCCCACCCTTCTCAACACCCCCTTGAGGGGGGACTCAGAGTGGTTAACACTGGTAAAAATTCGATGCCGCAATATTACAATATAATCAACAATATAAAACCATAAATACACACTAGATTAAAATAATAACATTAATTATACAGTCATAAAGCAGTTTCCATCACCATAACAATCATATGGTCCAGTTCAATGTCCAAAGTGCCTTTGTGCCTGCTAGTCTAAAGCCTCGTTCCAAAACCATGATTTCAGATTTTTCCTAAATGCCATTAAAATCTTTTAAGATAAGCCAGTAGGTTGAGGGTGAATCCGGCGAAGACGGAGATCTTGTGGCTGGGTCGCCCGGGTGATGTTAATGTCCAGCTTCCGAGCCTGGACGGTGCGGTGTTATGCCCATCGCCTTCCGTAAAGAGCCTGGGGGTCCATTTGGACTCCCCGCTGACCATGGAGGCCCAGGTCTCTGCGGTCAGCAAGATCGCTTTTTTTCATCTGCGACAGGCAAGGAGGCTGGCCCCCTATCTCTCCCGGAACGATCTGGCCACGGTGATCCAAGCCACAGTCATCTCAAGGCTGGATTACTGCAACGCGCTCTACGTTGGCCTTCCTCTGTCGGTGACCCGGAAGCTCAGGCTAGTGCAGAACACTGCCGCCCGGCTCCTGTCTGGCACGCCAGCTGGCGCCCACATAACACCTGTTTTGCAGGATCTGCACTGGCTGCCAATTGAGCACCGGATCACCTTCAAAGTGTTGGTCCTCACCTTTAAGGCCTTACACGGCCTAGGGCCAGCGTATTTGAGGGACCGTCTCACCCCATATTGCCCTCCGAGATCACTTCGGTCTGAGGACTCCAATCTCCTGGAGATACCTTCAGCTAAACTCGCAAGGCTGACTGCTTCCCGCCGGAGGGCGTTCTCTGTCATAGCACCTACGCTGTGAACGCCCTCCCGGCCGGAACTCCGGCTATGAAGGACTTGCTCCCGTTTAAACGGGCCTGTAAAACATACCTGTTTAAGCAGGCCTTTGGTGAGTAAGTCCTGCCCATGCCCCGCCATCTATTCGTTCTTCTGAGGATGATGTGCTGTTCATTGTGTTAACTGTGTTATTAATTACTATACTGCTGTTGTTTTTAATTGTTTTTAACTGCTTATTGCCTGTATTTTACTGTGCCCTTCGGCTCCTGTAAGCCGCCGCGAGCCTCAGGGAGTCGGAGGCATAGAAGCCCGAATAATAAATAAATAAATAAATAAATAATAAAAATTAATATAAAACCATTAACACTATAATCATCAATGTTTTCCAGTTAAACTCATTAAAGCCATTCCGTGTTTGCTCTTTCATAGTTCCGTGTTTATCTGTTACGCTGCATTTCCAAAAGCTTGTTCAAAGAGCCAGGTGTTTACTTTTTTCTGGAAAGTCAGGAGGGAGGGGGCCGATCTAATATCTCTAGGAAGGAAGTTCCATAGCCGGGGGCCACCACTGAAAAGACCTTGTGGGATGCCATATAACAGCTCCTTTTTTGAGGAGCGGCTATTCCCAAGCACCACCATCTGGAACCACTGCAACCCAGTGCCTCCAATTCCCAGCCCCTCCAGGCTTTCCAGAAGAGCCACTGAGAGATCTAGAAGCACCAACAGAGACCCACACCCCTTGTCAGTATTAAGATGAAGATCTTCCATTAAGGCAACCATAGCAGTTTCAACTCTGTATCCTACTGTCAGAGCTGGATGTTCTCAGCCTTGGGGAAGGCTCGAGAACTCCTAGTCTGCCTTAACATGAAAGAGGCATGGCGTGCAAGACCTTGGGGAATTCCCGGGGATGATATAATCTCCTGGGAGCAGTGCTGAGTCAGGACGGATGTGACGCAACCTCTTCCAGACAGTGGACACTGACTTGCATATTGCTGACTCAGCGGGGATATGATGTAATATCCACTGGACAGTAGGACTGCTGAGTCAGAGGGTATGATGCAACCTTTCCCGGACATTGCAGGTGACGGGGGTTTGAGTATAGAAGGTGTGTTTGGGTGATGGGGCACTGCTTTGGCTTTATAGGTGTTGTACCTCTAATAAACTCCGTTGGATCAAGAAGCAGAGTTCGTGTGATTACTGGGAGAATTTAGAGCGGCCTCACAGAAGCCAAAGCCGTTTCAACTTTCCCAGATATGGAGAGGTTGGCGTTGGAGGAGGAGGAATATCTTGATAGATGGAACCTTGCTCCAGAGGAAATCCGAAGAACGATGGAGTGGGACTTCACTAGCGATCAAGTAGGATTTCCTGATGAGTCCAGAGAAGCGATGGCGTCTTGGCATGCGTCGGCTCAGGTGGACAGAAGTACTCTTCGGAATGAGCTCAGAGAAGTGGGACCCTGGAAAGGGGTTTCCACTCAGGTGGGCTCTGGAAGAGTTGGAAGAGATTCAGAGAAGCAGCGGCTTGGGGCGCATCTGCTCAGGTGGGTTTCGAGGAGCCGGAGGGATCAGAGAAGCGGCGTGGAGCACGTCTGCTCAGGTGGACCCATTGGCGGCTCAAGGTGGGCCAGTCCGCAGCAAAGAGAGGCTGCCTGATAGAGGTAGTGAAACTACCGGGAGTCTCCTACGGAATTGGAGGTGTTGAAGTGTCGTATGGAGGCGATGGAGAATACTTTCCAGCGGATGTCCAGGGAGATGTCCAGGAAGGAGCAAGTGTTGGATTCTCTGTGGAGTGCCCCTGGTGGAGGTGATTTCACCTATCAGTCTTGGATGGACGGTGAGAAGTCGGAACCTCGTCCTAGATCTCCTGCAGGAGTGTGGACGGGTGTTGGGCCGACGAGAAAACCTTTCGGAGGATGGTTGGATCCTGTTCTCTGAATGAGAGGAGGCTATTGGATCGCCTGCAGTCAGCTGGGTTGGGAAGAGGGATTTGGCTGACAGAGGAGAGTTTTCCCAGGAGGGAAAGACCCCCTTGTATCCAGGACTATGATGGCAGACCCCGGAAGGAGCCCCTCCGAGTAGAGTTTGAGGGCAAAGCATGTAAAGTTGCCTTCTTCGTGGCCGCAGTAGGTGACCATATGGAGGACTATGGTCATCTGTATCCAAGTGAAGGCAGCCGGGTTCGAGCTATAGGAGCTGTTTTTAAAGGAAGAGCTGCTGAGTGGTACGTCCAGTGCCACGATCGGCGAGATCCTTGTTTAAGGACAGTGCGGGGATTCCTTCAGGCGGTGAAGAATCATTTCCGGGATCCGTTGGAGCGAGTAAAAGGCTAAGAGGCGTTGCAGTGTTTGGCCCAAGGTTCCCGGTCGGTGACTGAATACTCAGAGGAATTCATGAGCCTAGCTGGGAAGGTGGCCGAGTGGTCCCAGGCTACATTGCTTGAACTCTTTAAGGACGGCTTGAGAAGGGAGATCCTGGAATGGTGTCTTCATCGGGATGACCCGGGAGACGTGGATGGCTGGATTCAATTGGCCGGAAATGTGGAGGGGATCCTGGCCCAGGTGCAGCGTCGGAAGACCCAGACGACGGCAGTGGGGAGATTCCGTGGTTTGGGACATGGTTCGGGAGAAGGACGAGGATCCCGAGGAGAGCCCAGGCATGTTGGTGCCAGTGAGAGGAAATCCGGGGTTGTAAGAAAGCCTGCGATGGGAAGAGGCCTTTGTTTTGTCTGCTCTCAACCTGGACATTTGGCATCGCAGTGTTGGCAGAACAAAGTGCCGGACCCAAAGCGTGTTGCTGTAGCTAGAGGGGCTTTGGGTGAAAAGGTGGAACAGCTTGCTGCTGGGGTGAGTGAGAGTCCCCAGAGTATCCACTGTCCTTTGGAACTATGTAAGAAAGGGGACTATGAGGAACATCGGGCTTTGGTGGATTGTGGTTGTTCTGAGAATATCATCTCGCTCGGTTTAGTCGAAAATTTAGAATGTGACACCAAAGTTATGTCAACCCCTGTACATTTTGCTCAATTGGATGGGTCTTTCATTGAGGGAGGACCTTTTCCGTTAAGTACGAAGGGGTTAAAAGGCCGGGTGGGCCCTTGGGAGGGGGAGATAGATTTTGTGGTGGCTCCCATTTAAGGGCATAAAAAGGGCATAAAATTGATTGGAAATCTGGGTTGTTAGAATGTAAACCGAGGGAGGAGGGAGGAGTTCAGAATAAACTGCAAGGGGTTCCCGAGGAGTATTGGGATTATGTCGATGTATTTGACCCTGTGTTAACGAAATGTCTTCCTCCTATCCGGAATGTGCAATGCAGGGTAGAAATTAAGGAGGGTGCCTTATTGCCTAAACCTAAGATTTATCCTATGTCAGTACGGGAAAAGGTGGCCCTACAGGAACAAATTGACGAATACTTGAGAAAAGGGTTTATTGAGAGATCGGAATCCCCCATTGCTGCGCCAGTCTTGTTCAGAGAAAAGAAGGATGGGAAATTAAGGTTATGTATAGATTACCGGGGGTTAAATGCTATAAGTACCACAAATTGTTATCCGTTGCCTTTGATTAAGGATTTGATGGGCCAGTTGGGGGGAGGTCGGTATTTCACCAAGCTTGATTTGATAGACGCGTTCCATATGGTGAGGGTGAAAACTAATGATAAATGGAAGACGGCGTTTTCCTGCCCCCTCGGGCTATATCAATGGGCCGTCATGCCTTTCGGATTGGCCGGCGCTCCCGGTATATTCATGCAATTAATAAATGAGGTGTTACACCCCTTCTGTATAAGGGGTATTTGTGTATTTGGATGATATCGTTGTCGTGACTCGCACGAAGGAGGATCATGTCAGGTTGGTTCGAGAAGTGTTGGAAAGATTGAGGCAGGCGAAGTTGTATGTGAAGTTGAGTAAGTGTGAGTTTAGTAGGAATCAAATCGATTTCTTGGGGTATCGCATAAGTGAAAAGGGGATTTCGATGGATCCCGCTAAAGTTGAAGATGTCTTGTCTTGGGAGGCTCCGCAGACCCGGAGACAGTTGCAGGCTTTTTTAGGTTTGGCCAACTTTTATAGGACCTTTATTCCGGATTTTGCTGCCATCACACTTCCCTCACGGATTTGTTGAAGACGAAGGGGAAGGGGGAAACTAGGAAAGCCAAGTCTCCTGGGGCTAAGCTGTGTTGGACTAAGGAATGCCAAATTGCGTTTGAAAAGTTGAAGAGAGCATTTACTAGTGGCCCATTGCTTATGCACCTGGATACTGAGAAGCCCTTTGTGGTGCAGAGTGATGCTTCTGCGTGGGCTTATGGGGGAGCGTTATTACAGAGAGATGTTCAGGGGAGATTACGGCCATGTGCGTACTTTTCAAAGAAATTTGGGGAGCAGGAGAAGAAGTGGCCGGTCTGGGAGAAGGAGGCATTTGCGGTACGATGTGCATTGCAAACCTGGCGTCATTTTCTGGAGGGGGCGGTTCACCCTTTTGTGGTGTTGACTGACCACCGGAATTTGCAGTATTTGAAGGCTCCTCAAAAGCTGTCACCAAAATTAGTTAGGTGGGCACAGTATTTTGCTCGGTTCAATTTTTCATTGAAGCATATTAAAGGTAAAGAGAACATGGTAGTGGATGCTTTGTCTCGCTACCCTGCGATTGGACCTAACCCTCCTCCTGGTTTGGAAGATGTGTTCACTGAGAGTCAATGGGGGTTGGCAGTGCAAACCCAGTCTCAATCTAGTATTGTGAAGAAGGAGGAGGAGGTTAAGGTGGAAGGTTGGCGTTTGGAATTGCAGAGGCATTATGCAGGTGATGATTGGCTGAATCGTCATAAAGAGGAGTGCAAGTGGTTGGAAGGGTTATGGTTTGTTAGGTCTAAGTTGTATGTTCCCCGGAGTTTAAGGAGGAACGTATTAGAGCTAGGTCATGACCACAAGACTGCCGGTCATTGGGGTTTTACTAAGACTCTCCTGGCATTGAGGACTCGATATTGGTGGCCTGGGATGAGAGCTGAGATAAAGGATTATGTACAGAGTTGTGAAGCCTGTGCTAGAGGGAAGGCCCCCACGGCTAAACCCCAAGGATTAATACAAGTAGTGGCTTCTCCAGTTCGGCCGTGGACCCATGTAAGTACTGATTTTGTGGGAGAATTGCCATTGAGTAGGGGTTATAGGTATATTTGGACAGTGCTGGATTTATTTTCCAAACAGGCTCACTTCATTCCATTGAAAGGGTTGCCTTCAGCTGAAAGGTTGGCTACGTTGTATATTCAGCATATATATAGGTTACATGGATGTCCGGAGCAGGTGATTAGTGATCGTGGGGTGCAGTTCACCGCTCGGTTTTGGGAGAAGTTTCTAGAGGTACTAGGGGCGGATCGAAGACTTACCGCCGCTTATCATCCGTGCTGTAATGGCGGTGTAGAGCGAACGCAGAAATCGTTGGGTAGGTACTTGCGGATTTTTACCAATAGGAAGCAGAATGATTGGGCAGACTTGTTGCCGTACGCTGAAATGGCCTATAATGGGTCAGTCCACTCTTCGACTGGGAGGACTCCATTTTCAATAGTTTATGGGCAGGAAGTGGTTCCCCTGCCTCAGCCTTTTATAACTTCGGAGGGAGGGGACGAGGAATGGAAGGTAAGAGCTCAGGACGAATGGAAGGAGGTAACAGAGGCTTTACGGAAGGCGCAGAGCTCTTATAAGAAGTTTGGTGATCGGCGGAGGCAGGAAGGGGAGGAATACCAGGAAGGCGATTTAGTCTGGCTGTCTACTCAGAATATTAAATTAGGATTGCCTTCTAGGAAACTGAGCCCAAAATACATAGGTCCATTTCGGGTAGCTCAAGTAGTGAATAAGGTATCTTATAGGTTAATCTTGCCAAAAGGGATGAATAAGATTCACCCTACATTCCATTGTAGTCTGTTGAAGCGATATGTGAACCCTCTGATGCCAAAGGATT
Organism: Anolis apletophallus; assembly: GCA_030556195.1. Lineage (NCBI taxonomy): Eukaryota > Metazoa > Chordata > Lepidosauria > Squamata > Anolidae > Anolis > Anolis apletophallus. Next base: position 89,052,448 of record JARBWK010000012.1, on the reverse strand, counting down.
GAACGGTGTTTTATTCCTACAGGGGGAGGACGAGGTGGAGGAGGCCATTATGTCAGAGCTGGAGGTTCTCAGCCTTGGGGAAGGCTCGAGAACTCCTAGTCTGCCTTAACATGAAAGAGGCTTGGCGTGCAAGACCTTGGGGAATTCCCGGGGATGATGTAATCTCCTGGGAGCAGTGCTGAGTCAGGACGGATGTGACGCAACCTCTTCCAGACAGTGGACACTGACTTGCATATTGCTGACTCAGCGGGGATATGATGTAATATCCACTGGACAGTAGGACTGCTGAGTCAGAGGGGTATGATGCAACCTTTCCCGGACATTGCAGGTGACGGGAGGGAGGGTGTTGAGTATATAAGGTGTGTTTGGGTGATGGGACACTGCTTGGGCTTTATAGGTGTTGTACCTCTAATAAACTCTGTTGGATCAAGAAACAGAGTTCGTGTGATTACTGGGAGAATTTAGAGCGGCCTCACATCCTACTCTGAAGCCAAGTTAAAGGGAGCGGTCAACCCACCTGTATAACCAGCTCCACTGGCTGTCGATAAGTTTCTGGTCCCAATTCAAGTTGCAGGTTATCACCTATAAAGCTCTATGGTTCACGATCTGAACTGACTGAACTGAACTGAACTGAACTTTATTATTCATGAGTCGCCCTCCACAAGTGTGCTCCGGGCGACTTACACAGCTAGCAATGCAGTACTAGAGTATTAAAACATTAAAATATTAAAATATTAAAATGGCTAAAAAATATCGGACTCGGAAGGTTCTGGGTTGCTGGTTGTTGTATTATGCATAGGCTTTCCTAAATAGCCATGTCTTAAGTGCTGCCAAGAATTGGGGCAGGTCAGGACTGGCTCTTTGGTCTGGCGGTAGAGAGTTCCACAGGACGGGGGCCGCAACAGAGAAAGATCTCTGTCTCGTGGACTCCAGATGAGCCTCTCTCAGACCCGGGATACAGAGGAGGTTTTCGTTTGCTGGCCGTGGTGCTCTTGGGTGGGTGGGTAGAGTCAAGCGGTCTTTTAAGTATGAGGGACCCTGGCCCTGCAAGGCCTTGAATGTCAGGGTCAGAGTCTTATAAAGGACTCTGTGTTCAACCGGCAGCCAGTGCAGACGCTGCAAGGATGGTGTGATGTGACCTCTCATTGGTGTTTTTGTGAGGAGCCTGGCGGCAGCATTCTGCACAATCTCGATCTTACAGGTTAATGACCGAGGAAGGCCCACATATAAGGCGTTGCAGTAATCCAGCCTTGATGTAACCGTGGCGTGGATTACTGTAGCTAACACCTCAGTTGGTAGGTAGGGCGCCAGTTGCCTCGCTTGGCGTAGGTGGAAGAAGGCCCTTTTTCTCGTAGAGGGAATTTGGGCCTCCATCATCATCTTAGAGTCCAGGATGACACCGAGGCTCCTCACAGAGGGGGATGGGGTCAGCGGTTCCCCTTCGAAGGGGGGCAGTGGGTTGACTAGCTCTGACGGACGGCCCGGCCATAAGATCTCAGTCTTTGCTCGGTTTATTTTCAGCTTATGGGCCCGGAGCCATTTTGTCACTGCTCCTAGGCACTGGGTGAAGTTTTCCGGCACCGAGGTTACTCCAGGTTCCAGCTTTAGGAGGAGCTGAGTGTCGTCGGCATACTGGTAACATCCCAGCCCAAAGCTCCGAGCTAGACCAGCGAGAGGCCGGACATAGATATTGAACAGCATTGGCGACAGTATGGCACCTTGGGGTACTCCACACTCAAGGAAAGCTTTCCCAGATGTTTGGCCTAGCCATTCTACTCGCTGGCTACGTCCTCGCAGGAACGAGTTGAACCAGGTTAAGGCCGATCCTTGGATCCCTACGGCGGCTAGTTGTATCAGCAGATCGTGGTCTACCGTATCAAATGCGGCGGTGAGATTTAGCAGCACCAGAACTACTGAGCCTCCCTTGTCTAGTTGACGGCGGATGTCGTCCGAGATGGCCACCAGGATGGTCTCGGTCCCGTGCCCGGGGCGGAAGCCTGATTGAAAAGGGTCCAGGCCATCTGAGTCCTCAAGGAAGTTTTGAAGCTGGGCCGCTGCCGCACGTTCAATCAGCTTGCTGAGGAATGGGAGGTTTGAGACTGGGCGGTAGTTAGCTGGCGTTGCAGGGTCTAGGCTGGGTTTTTTAAGGAGGGGGAGAACCATGGCTTCTTTTAAAGCGTCCGGGAAGACTCCCTGCTCCAGGGAGTTGTTTATTATGTGCATCAGAGGAATCAGAAACTCCTCTGAGCAGTCCTTAACCAGCCAAGAGGGGCAAGGATCTGTGGAGCAGGTAGTTGGTCGTGCTGCAGAGAAGATTTTGTTAACTGCCTCCAGATCCAACAGTTCGAAACGAGCAAATATCTGGCTGGTTGGAGTATGTATTTCTTCTTCTCTCTCACTCACAGCCTCGGACATAGATGGTAGTTCTTGCCGAAGGGCAGTGATCTTCTCTATGAAGAATTGCTGGAATTTCTCTGCTGAGACGGCTAGAGTGTCCATGGTTCTTGGTTGTGGGTTTGTACTGACCAGGCTTCGGACAATCCTGGAGATCTGGGCTGGGCCTATCTTCGTGATCGCATCCTCCCCTACGAGCCCACACAGTCCTTAAGATCATCTGGGGATGCTCTTCTCTCATTTCCACCCCTGTCTCAGGCACGGTTGGTGGGGACGAGACAAAGGGCATTCTCGGTGGTGGCCCCTCGTCTCTGGAACTCCCTCCCCAGGGAGATTAGGCTGGCACCCTCCCTATCCACATTCCGTAAGGAACTTAAGACGTGGATGTTTCATTGTGCTTTCAATTGACGACTCCTTTGGCAGATGGTCCTGAACCATGACCTGAGTTCTAGTTCCTACATTTGATTACTACAGTTTTACGTTAAGCTGAAATGATCCTGTTATAATTGTTCTATTCCTATGCCACTATACGTTCTATCCACCTTATTGACCAGCCTATCCTCTAACCCGTTCGCACATTGGCCCCCTCCTCCCCAAAAATGAGACCAGAGGCATCTTTGCTGTTGCTTATGATGCTTGTTTATTATTGTTTATGATGATACTGTTTTATGCTATTTTATTTATTTATTCGATTTATACACTTCCACTCCCTAAGGCTCGGGGCAGTTTACACAATTAAAATGGAACACAATGTAAACAACGATTTAAATCACTAAACAAGATTATCTATTACGAGCATAACTCAAAGGCCTGCTGGAAAAGGAAGGTTTCACAGGCTTTACAGAAGGACATCAAGTCCTGCATCACCGGGGTTTCAGGAGGGAGGGCATTCCACAATGTAGGAGCGATGACTGAAAAGGCCCTCTGCCTGGTGGCAGTTAGGCGGTAGCTCTTCATGCTAGGGATTTCTAGAAGATGTTGATCATTGGAACGTAACTATCTCTGGGATTGATAGGGAGTGAGGCGATCTCTCAGGTACACTGGCCTCAGACCACACAAGGCCTGAAAAGTTAGAACTAACACTTTGAAGCTGATCCGGTGCTCAATCGGCAGCCGGTGCAGCCATTGGAGAATTGGAGTTATGCGGCATCTTGCCGGCTCCGTAGTGAGCAGCCGCGCCGCAGAGTTCTGCACTAGCCTGACCTTCCGAGTCAGGCCAAAGCCAGGCCAATGTAGAGAGTGTTACAGTAATCAAGCCTTGAGATGACCGTGGCTTGGATCACCATAGCCAGGTCATTCCTGGCACAGATGGAAAAATGCTGCTTTGCTCACAGTGGAGATTTGAGCCTCCATTGACAGCAGAAGGTCCAAAAAGACTCCCAAGCTCTTTACCGAAAATGATGGGCATAACGCCACACCATCCAGGGTAGGCAGCTGGACATTTCCACCACCCGGGCGACCTAGCCATAGGATTTCCATCTTCGCTGGGTTCACCCTCAACCTGCTGGCATGCAACCATCCAGTAACAGCCCCAAGGCACTAATGGAAATTATCGGGTACCGAGACAGGCCGGCCATCCATCCTCAGCATACTGATGGCAGTCAAGCCCAAAGCTTTGTATCAGCTGTTCAAGTGGTCGCATATAGATGGTAAATAATAGAGGGGAGAGAATAGCCCCCTGGGGGACCCCACAAACTAGGGGGGCTCCCCCGGAGACCAACTCGCCCCTCATCACTCGCTGTCTCCGGTTGTGGAGAAAGGAAGACAGCCAGTTTAAGGCTGTCCCCCTCACTCCAGCAATGGCCAGGTGGTGGGTCAAAAGTTAGGAATCAACAGTATCAAACACTGCTGTGAGGTCCAATAACACAAGCAGTGCTCATCCGCCCTGGTCAAGCTGGTAACGAAGCTGGTCTGTGATGGAAACCAGCACTGTCTCAGTCCTGTGCCCAACATGGAAGCCGGACTGGAAGGGATCTAGTCCAGCTGAGTCATTTAGGAAAGCCTAAATGTTATTGTTTTGTTTTAAATTGTATGTTGTCAGGACTTGGCCCCATGTAAGCCACCCGAGTCCCCTTGCTGGTGGAGTAGAAAAATAAAGTTTTTCTTCATGTTGACACCTCTGGGGTCAGCCAAGAGCATTTTTTGCTTTGAGCTGATTGTGAATTTAGCAGCCAGTGTAGACTAGCCCTCAGATTTCCAAAATCCCCCAGCCAATATATCCTGGGGGATTCCTGGAGTTGTAGTTTTAAAAAGTAATTTTTCCAAGCTTGAAATCCTCATTTTTCCTCCCATAAAATAAAGGCTATCTGCATGAGTCATATTCCTCCCATCTAAAATCTCCATTCCTAATCCAATTTTCCTCCAGGTACCATCTCTCTTTAAGTCCCCATAATCCATGTTCCCACACAGATCTACATAAACTACTCAGTTCCCTTGGGATACACAAATAAATCTAGCTGTCACTCACTGCTAAGATGAGCCACGGTCAGCTATTCTAAGGTTAGTAGCTCCTGCTTGATTTTTTTGAAAATATAAGAAGAGTTGTCCTGAATTAGTCTCAAGACCTCTGAAGTCCAGGGCCCTGTTCACACGGCAACCAGGACTCAAGCACAACAGTAGCCTCCATCTTGTGTTCCCCAGCAATTCCTATATTGAAGCATACTACCTCTGACAAATGGAGTGAGATATATCCCCTATGGTGGTAGTGTATCTTCCAGTCATTTCTGTTTCATGCCAATTCAAAATGGCTTTAACAGATTAGAGATCTGAGCCAAAACTAGTGAGATTAATTTCAGTTGGGAGTATAAGGTACTGCATTTAGGCAGAAAAGAATGAAATGCACAGATATAGGATGAGTGGCACCTGGCTTGAAAAATGTACCCATGAAATAGATCTAGAAGTCTTACGGCACTTCTACACAGCGCTTTAATCTGAGAACATTCACGTTTAAAAAACACAAATGTTCCCAGGTCCCCATCCACGCACACCCCAGAAAGCACGTTTGTTCTGAGGTGGGTGTCCAGATGTTCTCCCAGAACTTTCCAGGAGAACACCTGGACACTCCCCAAAAGTCCCCCAAATCACTCCCCCCCCCCAACTCTCTTGGCCTGTCATTTCTGTGCACCAGGAGAGTTCTGGCACCACTCTAATTGTCACGATGCACGGACTTGACCGGCCCCTTAATCACACACACAGAGACGGACTGAAGGCTAACTACTTTATTGAATATAAAAACAGTTCAAAAGGAATATTGTCCATAAAAATGGCAAAAGCAAGTCCAAAAGCAAAAGGTAATCAAATGTCCAAAACAGCTTGGTAAAGTTTCCAAAAGACTTGGCAAGGCTCCGCTCAGCAATGCGGATTCAGGAACAAGGCAGGGTACAGGGCTCCGCACAGCAATGCGGATTCAGGAACAAGGCAAGGTACAAGATACACGGCAAGACTTGTTACGCCACTAGCCAACTTAGCTCCGTGGACCAACTTCGCTTCACGTCTGCTCAGAAGAGACGTGTCCGAAGTACTGAGGATCCGTTCCCACGGATCCTATACTTAATCTTTCTGCCGAGGTCCCCGACGCTCTAGGCTTCGTCGTCTCCAATCTCTGCTGACGGACCTCGGCCTGCCTAGGCTATGGTACCAGCCCCTCCTGCTAGTCTCGATGTTCCGTCTCCTATTGAAAGTGCGGCCTTGCCTCCCAACATCTGCTTATTTATTTATTTATTTATTTATTTATTTATTTATTTCTTCAGTTTTGTATTCTGCTCCTCCCTGCAGGCTCGGGGCGGATAACAGTAAAATACACATGGGCAGCATGTCACAGACATACAGTCCGACAATAAAAACATAACAGGTTAAAAAACATAGTTTGACATGTCACGAGGTGTAAGGAAAATACAGAAGTATACGACATACTGTCCGTCAGGGTTTAGTTGAACGCGAGTTCAAAAAGGGCGGTCTTGCAGGCCTTTCTGAAAGGGGCTAGTTCCGAGATGGCTCGGGCACTGTCCGGCAAAGAGTTCCACAGCTGGAGCTGCCGCTGAGAAAGCTCTCTGGCGAGTCGCGGATAGATGGCAGAAGCGGACAGATGGTATGGTCCGCAGTTTCTGTTCCTCTGACCCCCCCTGCAGACCGCGGAGACCTGGGCCTCCATGGTCAGCAGGGAGTCCAACTGAACACCTAAGCTCTTAACCGAAGATGACGGGCTAAGTTGCTCGCCATCCAGGGTAGGCAACCGGCACCCACCCAGCCCGGGGCGACCGGGCCACAGGATCTCCGTCTTCGACGGATTCACCTTCAGCCGGCTGGCGCGCAGCCAACCAGTCACGGCTTCCAGGCATCGATGGAAACAATCGGGTACGGTATCCGGCCTGCCGTCCATTCTCAGCAAAAGCTGGGTGTCATCCGCATACTGATAACACTCCAGACCAAAGTCGCGGGCCAGCTGGGCCAGGGGGCGCATATAAACGTTGAAGTGGGGATCTCCCGGAGACCCCCCCCCCCCCCACCACACGTTGTCCCCGGCCCCGGAGAAAAGAGGCCACCCATTTGAGGCGGTCCCCGACTCCGGGGCCGGCTAAACGGTGGGTCAACAGTGCGTGATCTACCGTATCGAACGCTGCTGTCAGATCTAACAAGACAAGCAGGGCTGACCCGCCCTGGTCCAGCTGGCGGCGAAGTTGGTCTGCTTCCCTATCTCCGTGAGAGCTCTCCTCCCTAGATTCTTCCCAGCCGCTCTCTTCCATGTTTTCACTCAAAGGATCTTGTGAACCTCTCCCCCCTGGCCGTTCATAAGTTTCGCTATCACTGCTTTCCATTTGCACCTGGTTATCTGTGTCGTCGTAAGGGTCAGGCCAACCTTCATCCCAAGCCAAGCTTTCTGTGGGAGAAGGAGGCCCAGTGATGGGAAACTCTCCTTCTGCTAACCCTTCTAAATCCTCTTCAGAATCCATCTCCGCTGCTGCAGGCCCCAATGCCAATGGGACCCCCGGTCCTGCCTCCTGCCCCCCAGGCACAAACGAGAACCGCTGTGCTACACTAATGGAGGCTGGGTACGTTCTTTTAAAGGGGCTTTTGGGGACTTTGGGGGAGGCAATTGGTGTCCTCGTGGTTTTCCAGGCTAATTTAGTTTAGAAAACCATGGCACTACTGTCTGGACTGCCCCCTTAAAAGTCCAGAGCTTTTGAGGGAGCAGACCAGATAGTAGAAGTAGTGGGTTTATCCCAAACCTTTCAAGAAAGCACGGAATAAACCCACTTACAAATTAATTCACCACAAACCAGGATTTTCCTGGTTTTTGGCTAATGAATTCAGGTTTGCCTAGGACAGGGCTGTCCAACTGGCAGTCCGTGGGCCGTATACAGCCCCCCAGCCCTTACCTACGGCCCCCTACCCTTTTAAAAAAGAAATCAACTGTTTAAAATTTTTAAATTTTTAAAATTTTTTTAAAAAAAATTTAATATATTTTTTTGCAGCGGGGAGGGGCGGGGAAGGGCAGGGAGGAGGAGCATGCTCCCTCCTCCTCCTACTCCTTCCCTCCCCCACCCCCACGCCACCTCCTGCTCCCTCTCGCATTCCCCCTCTCGATCTCAGCCAAAACATTAAAAAACAACCCAGGAAACGCCCCCAAACAGCTCTCCCATTCCCCCTCCCGATCTCAGCCAAAACCATAAACTCCCCAGAAAGCGCCCCAAACAGCTCTCCCATTCTCCCTCCCGATCTCAGCCAAAAACATAAACAAACTCCCCAGAAAGCGCCCCAAACACCTCTCCCATTCCCCCTCCCGATCTCAGCCAAAAACATAAACAAACTCCCCAGAAAGCACCCCAAACACCTCTCCCATTCCCCCTCCCGATCTCAGCCAAAAACATAAACAAACTCCCCAGAAAGCACCCCAAACACCTCTCCCATTCCCCCTCCCGATCTCAGCCAAAAACATAAACAAACTCCCCAGAAAGCGCCCCAAACAGCTCTCCCATTTCCCCTCCCGATCTCAGCCAAAAACATAAACAAACTCCCCAGGAAGCACCCCAAACACCTCTCCCATTCCCCCTCCCGATCTCAGCCAAAAACATAAACAAACTCCCCAGAAAGCACCCCAAACACCTCTCTCATTCCCCCTCCCGATCTCAGCCAAAAACATAAACAAACTCCCCAGAAAGCGCCCCAAACAGCTCTCCCATTCCCCCTCCCGATCTCAGCCAAAAACATAAACAAACTCCCCAGAAAGCGCCCCCGGCTCTCCCATATAAACATATACACATATACACACAAACATCAGCACACACATACACACAAACATCAGCACACACATACACACACATATACATAAAGACATGCACACATACACACATATATACATGCACATATACATAAGAACACACACATATACACAAACATCAGCACACACCACACACATACACACACATATACATGAAGACATGCACACATACACACATATATACATGCACATATACATAAGAACACACACATACACAACATATGTTCCTCCGGAACCGGTCCCAGCGAGTGAGAAGGGGTGAGGTTGTCTCCGGGGGTGCCCCACTTCATTGTGGGGTGCCTCAGGGGGCAATTCTTTCCCCTTTATTATTTAACATCTATGTCCGACCACTTGCCCGGTTGGCACGCAGCTTTGGGCTGGAGTGTCACCAGTATACGGATGACACCCAGCTCATTCTGGGGATGGAGGGCCAGCCTGACTCCGTACCCGATAATTTCCATCATTGCCTTGAGGCCGTCACTGGATGGCTGCGAGCCAGTAGGTTGAAGGTGAATCCGACAAGACGGAGATCCTGTGGCTGGGCCGTCCGGGTACAGGGGATCCGCCTTCCGACCCTGGACGGGCGACACCGCCCGTCCCCGTCGGTGAAGAGCCTAGAGTCACGCTTGACTCCGAGCTGTCGATGGAGAAGCATATCTCCATCGTCCCAGTGGAGTGGCTTTCTACCACCTCCGACAGGCAAGGAGGCTGGCTCCCTACTTGTCCCGTCATGACCTAGCCACAGTGGTCCAAGCCACGGTCATCTCAAGACTAGACTACTGTAATGCCCTCTACATTGGCCTTCCTTTGTCGGTGATCCGGAAGCTCAAGCTGGTGCAGAACGCAGCAGCACGGCTGGTGGCTGGTTGTCCATCTCGCTGCCACATCACGCCTGTGCACCGGATCACCTTCAAGGTGTTGGTTCTAACCTTTAAGGCCTTGAATGGTCTGGGGCCAGTGTATCTAAGGGACCGCCTCTCCCACTACAGTCCACCACAACCACTGCGATCCGAGTCCCAAAACCTCCTGGTGGTGCCCAGTCGGCGATCTGTTCATCTGACCTCAACGCAGAGGAGGGCATTCAGTGCCGCTGCGCCGGTGCTGTGGAATGCTCTTCCCCCCACAGTCCGAGCGCAGGCCGATCTGCTAACATTTCGCAGGGCCTGTAAGACCCTCCTCTTCATCCAGGCGTTCGGTGCTTAGGTTTATGTATATAAAACCATGCCCAAACCATGCTTGCGCGCTGGTTGTGGCAATTTTAGTGTTTTTTGCTTTACCCTGATTTTACTTGTTCACGACTCACAATGTGAGTCGCACTGAGCCTACGGGAAAGGGCGACTAATAAGTCGAAGAAATAAATAAATAAATATACATACACACATATACACACACACATACATAAAGACATGCACACATACACACATATATACATGCACATATACATAAGAACACACACATACACAATATACACATACACATATACACACAAACATCAGCACACACATACACACACACACCATGTGGGTAGAAGGGGTTAGCCACAGACTATGGCACAGCAACGCGTGCACGGGACGGCTAGTGTATTTATATTTATTTCCCTCCAGCCGAGCTGAGGTAGGGGCGGAGCCGGGGGCGGAGGCAGACCCTTAGGCCCCCCAGGTGATCAGTGACCAGAATTCCGGCCCCTGGTCTGGTAGAAGTTGGACAGCCCTGGCCTAAGACATCATCTGGACATGCAGGAACTCCCATGTTAAAGGGGCTGTAAGGATGCACCCTTAGTAGATCCTATGGTGAACATGAGTCATCAGTATGCAATGGTACCACTTTATTCTGCATTGTTCACAGCTCACCTGGAATACTGTGTCCAGTTCTGTACACCACAACTCATGAAGGATAATGGCAAGCTAGAAGGTATTGACAGAAGGGACCAAAATCATCAATGGACTGGAAGCCAAGCCTTATGAAGAGAAGCTTAGAGAGCAGGGTATGTTTAGCTTGAAGAAAAGGAGGCCAAGAGGGAGCTGATAATCATGTTTAAATATTCAAAAGGATGTCACATGGAGGAGGGGGGGGGACCTGTTTTTTTGCTGCTCTAGAGATAAGGACACAGAGCAATGAATTCAACTTGCAGGAAAATAGAAATTGCAGTTTCATATGGTTCTTTCATCTCTTTCATATAGTTCTGTGTATTAACTTCCATCATTTTTTATGCAATGTGTTCCTGTGCTGATCACAGAGCATCCCAACTCTTCATTTAAATTTCCCTTTGAGTTCTTGGATTTGGTAGAGGAGATATCTTGTTCTTTTTTTTGTTCTCATAGTCTATTCCTTTGCATTGAATATTAAAGTAGTTCTCCTTGTCCTTATACACATGTTGTTATTTAGGGGCCCGGTCCTACCAATGCAAAGGGCTAAAGAATCAAGATGTTTCTTCAGCTGTATACTACCTGCTGTATCATGTCTCACCTATGAAGTTCACCTATAATAGTGCCATGTTTTCGTCCCATACAAAGTCTTGGGCCTAGAAGTGCAACTTGGAACATCAAGTTGGAACTGAATGTGTGGCTCCCCGCTTGCTGTGCTTTACAGTGGAAAGGCAACTGTCATTCCTCAAGGGCTATTTGTGCTTGGGACTTGTGTGCAAGCGAGGCAGCCGGCTTTTACCCTTGGGCTTTTTTGTCACTTTAATTGACTGCTCTTTGATGCTGTGCTGCCATTGTTTTCCCACACTGCCTTTTAGCTTCCTTAAAGACTTGTGAGAAGTGCAGCACAATTGTGTGGACAGCATACCCCAGGCGGCCCTCTACAAGCTTTATAAATGTCTTGTCAAATCAACACCGAAGTGCATTCACTTCCCAGTAGCTCTGCATTAGGTATGGGGGCCCTATGATTCAAAGTCTATTGAATCCATTTCCTTATCCATCTTTGTAAGGTCTAGTACAGTCCCACGTAAACCAATTGCTGTCTAATTCTATCACTTGCACAATCATGCAGCAATCTCAAATGAACAAGTTAGGATTTTGCTGTTCCTTAATGTAAACCAAAATCTGCTGTCAGATGTGAAAAAACCTCATTCTACCTAGCATTAGTACTGACCTCAGAGGTGTCTACGGACAACGCCGGCTCTTCAGCTTAGAAATGGAGATGAGCACCACCCCCAGAATCAGACACACCTAGACTTAATGTTGGGAAAAACCTTTACCTTATTTGTTTGAATGAACAGTTGTCCCTCCATATTTGCAAATTTAGTTTTTGTAGATTTGATTATTCATAGATTTGATAAAGATCTTCTCTCTCCAAGTATGTCCAAGTGCTCCAGAGCCACTTCAGTGCAGGACAACTTCTGGCAGTTGACTGTAGATTCATACTGGAGGACCTAAAGACTCCTAAAAAATTGTTCTCTCAAGTAAAAAGTGTATTTTTAATGTACATGGGGTTTTTTTACATTTGTGGGGGTCCTTTGCTACTAATTATGAAAATGGAGGGTCTACTGAATTAGGGTTGCTGGATTGAGAACTGGAGAGGACTCCTTTACCTTTAAGAAGAAGAAATTTCAGGAGGTATTGCCTGTCATGCAACCATGTAACAAGCAACACCTTCTGAAATTCCTTTATCTACTCTGTCATGAATGGCATAGGAGCCTCCTTCAGTTTTCATTATAGCAACCCAAGAATGCTAGCTTTTTCCTTCTCTGTTTAGTACCCTGTTTCCCAACCTTTATTTAACCAGGGACCATTTGACCAGGGACCACTCTCCAACATTAGTACCGAAAGGGTTACAAATCGGTTTTTGGTCAACTTCATATTCAGTTTGGTTATTTGGGGTGCTGATACAGAAAATTGCATTGTTTAGACCACATCAGCTCTAGTTTCTGATACAGAACAGATGCCATACACTGGTCACCATGTGTTCACCCACAGACAACCATATTAAATCAGCCTCGGCACTATAAAAGGGTTTTGTGAGACCAGTCGCTCTCATTGCAACGGTGTAGTAATGGTGAGGCAAAGGACCAAATTTTAGTTCTTGCGGACCATTGGTGGTCCATGGACTGCAGGTTGGAAACCACTGGTTTAGTAGCTATAGCTCAGTGAGGAGACATTTAGTTTTATGTTTTCTCTCATGGTATGGAGAGGGATGTGTCTTGAATATTGCAGTAATCTCTGGGATGGGGAAGCACAGCATTAGGCACAGGCCGAAAGCGAGAGGCATCTCGAGTCGATGCAAGACTCGTTATGCCTCTGACCTGCATCCTATCCTGAGGCACACTGATGACAGGTTTCCAACTTCCTCCCCTACCTCTCTGGTGTTAGTAAATGCGCGCTCAGCTAGGAATAAAACTGCAACCATTAGGGATTTCATCCAAGACTATCAAGCCGACTTGTGTTGCATCACTGAAACTTGGCTCCAAGATGGCGATGAGATCTGCCTGCAAGAACTGGTGCCTGCTAACTACGCTGTTACTCACCAGAATAGGAACGGGAGGCGGGGGGGGGTGGCGATCCTCGCCCGCGACCTGTTACATCTTAGAGCGGTCCCTGCTTTGGCGACAGACAGGATTGAAAGTGTCGGTCTGATGTGGGGAGCCCCGGAGAGCATAGCCTTCTTACTGGTGTACAGAGCACCTAGCGCACCAGCGAGGAGCCTATCCCTGCTGTTGGAGACTGTGGCGGAGTGGGCATTGAGGTTCCCTAGACTTGTGGTGCTGGGGGACTTCAGTATCCACGCCGACACAGCCTCCCCACCAACTGCAGCAGGGGACCTTGTGTCGACCATGGCGGCACTGGGCCTCTCCCTTTCCAAGTCGGGCCCCACACTTCGGGCTGGCCACACTCTCGAACTGATCTTCTCTGCAGGTGTCCAAGTGTAATAGAGGTGCCATGGTCAGATCACTGTGCTCTAAGAGTCCGGGTTGAGTAACCACGTCCTCCCGGCAAGGGTGCCGAACCTATTTGGGTTCCCCCGAAGGGACTTATGGAACCAACTAGGTTCCTGAATGCCCTGAGGGATTTGGAGCCTGTCAGCGACTCGCTCGATGAGTTAGTTACCACCTGGAACTGTAAGTTATCTGCTGCTCTCGACAAGATCGCCCCTAAACACCCTCTCAAACCCCGCAAACGTTGCTCTCCGTGGTTCACTGAAGATTTTAGAACCATGAAGCGGGAGAAGAGATGGCTAGAGCGCATGTGGAGGAAGCTCCATGATGGACCCTCGGAATCAGCTTATAAGCTCTTTAGGAAGGCTTATGAGCAAGCTGTCAAGGAGGCGAAACATTCTCTCCTTGATAGCGTCTGCAGATTCACGCCCGGCTCAATTGTTCAAGATAATTCGGCAGCTGACGATGGTCCCTACCATCCCAAAGATTGGACCCTTACCGCCGAGGGTTTTCAGAATCATTTTGCAGACAAGATTGCGGCGCTCCGCCAGGACCTCCCTGCTACGGTTGATACAGTACAGGAACTTGAGACTCCGTGGCCCTCTGCCGGGCCCACCTTCGACCGGTTTCGACCACTGGACGCAGAGGATGTTGACAAGCTCTTTGACCTACCACCTGCTCCCTCGACCCGTGCCCCTCCACGCTGATTCGAGCTTGTGTGGAGGGGTTACGAGGCCCTCTGTTGAACATAGTCAACTGCTCCCTTGAGCAGGGAGCTTTTCCAGAGGAGTTAAAAGAGGCAGTGGTTACTCCATTGCTGAAGAAGCCGGGGTTAGATCCCGTGTCCAATCTATCGTACCTGGGCAAGGTAATTGAGAGGGCAGCAATGGACCGGCTGCAGACATTCTTGGATGATGCAACCTGGCTAGACCACTTCCAGTCCGGCTTCCGTTCTGGGCATGGGACAGAGACTGTCCTGGTCTCCATCACAGACCTACTCCATTGCCATTTGGACCAAGGCGGATTGGCGCTTCTCGTGTTATCAGGTCCTCATGGCAGCGTTTGATACTGTCGGTTACCAACTTTTGACACACCGCCTGGCGGTGGCGAGGGTGAGAGGGACAGCCCTAAATTTATTTATTTATTTATTTATTTATTTATTAACTTCGATTTAGTATACCGCTCACTCCGGAGCTCAGAGCGGTTTACAGAAGAAGCATAAACACCGTGAATAATAAAACATTAAACAGTTAAAACACATTAAACATCAAAGCAGTTAAAACATATTAAAAACACTAGCCCTCAGCAAAGGCTGGGGGGACAAGATAAGAATCTGGGGGGGCCATAGGCGGCATGGCACACAGTGTGGTTGAGTTAAGGGCCAAACGCCTTCCTAAAGAGCCAAGTCTTCAAGGCCTTGCGGAAGGGCAGAAGAGCGCGGATGGCGCGGATCTCCTCCGGGAGGCCGTTCCAGAGACTTGGGGCAGCTACAGAGAATGCCCTCCGCTGTGTAGTGGCCAGTCTGCAGGTTCCAAGGGAAGGCACCTCAAGGAGGTTAAGCTCCTCAGAGCGCAGTGATCTCGCGGGCACATAAGGGGTAAGTCGCTCCCTCAGGTACACTGGCCCCAAACCATAGATGGCCTTAAAGGTGAGAACTAACACCTTGAAGAGGACCCGGAATTCAATCGGGAGCCAGTGCAGCTCGCGCAAGAGTGGGGTCGCGCGGTCAGATCTTGCAGCACCCAGGAGGAGGCGGGCTGCGGCGTGCTGCACTAGCTTAAGCTTCCGGATCAATTGGCTGTCCTCCTTCCTCCAAAACCGCCTGCAGCGAGTGAAGTGGGGAGGGGTGGTCTCCGGGGGTTCCCCACTATGGTGCGGGGTCCCCCAGGGGGCCATCCTCTCCCCGCTGTTATTTAACATCTATATGCGGCCACTCGCCCAATTGGTGTGGAGTTTTGGGCTGGAGGGTCACCAGTACGCTGATGATACCCAGCTCATTCTGAGGATGGACGCCGGGGTGGAATCTGTACCCAATAATTTCCAATTCTGCCTAGAAGCCGTAACTGGATGGCTGCAAACCAGTAAGTTGAAGGTGAACCCGGCGAAGACGGAGATCTAGTGGCTGGGCCGCCCGGGGGGGGGGGGGGGGAGAATCCAGCTGCCGACATTTGACGGCGTGGCATTATGCCCGCAGCCTTTAGTAAAGAGCATAGGGGTCCGGCTGGACCCTCAGCTGTCTATGGAGGCGCAGATCGCGTGCACCTGCAAGACAGCTTTCTACCACCTGCGGCAGGCAAAACGTCTGGCTCCCTATCTCTCCCGCTGCGACCTGGCCACGGTGATCCAAGCCACGGTCATCTCGAGGCTCGATTATTTATTTATTTATTTATTTATTTATTCAAATTTGTGAGTCGCCACTCCCGGGTGGCTCGGGGCGACTTACAGCAAATTCAAGATTAAAACAGAATAGAAAAACCATTAAAACAGCATAAAACAAACAACAGTAGGATGATAAAAGTACATCAGTATGATATACAGGACACAGGGAGGCAAGAGCCTACCAATCTTATCATTAGAACCCAAAGGCCTGCCGGAACAGGAGGGTTTTGTACGCCTTCCGGGATGTAACTAAGTCCGTGAGAACGCGGACTCCGGAAGGCAGAGCATTCCATTACAGCATTACTGTAATGCGCTGTACATTGGCCTACCTTTGTTGGCGATCCGGAAACTCAAGCTGGTGCAGAACGCAGCAGCCTGCCTGCTCTTAGGAGCCACAAGAACGGCTAATGTTCTTACGCGAACTGCACTGGCTGCCAATTGAATTCCAGGTCTCCTTCAAGGTGTTAGTTTTAACTTTCAAGGCCTTATATGGTTTGAGGCCAGTGTACTTGAGGGAGCGGCTTACCCCATATGTGCCCAGAAGATCACTGCGTTCAGAGGGGCTTAACATTTATTTATTTATTATTCGGTTTTATATTCCGCTCCTCCCTGCAGGCTCGGGACAGATGACACAAGGAGTAAAAACATACAATAAAAACATAGGTCGTAGCAATGATAAAACAACGATTACAGTTCTTGAGATCACAGACATGTGCATGCCATTTACAATTCAGAACTTAACAGTAAGCCAGCCTAAAGAGGGCGATCTTACATGCCCTTCGAAAGGGGTCGAGCTCTGAAATCGCACGAGTATGGTCTGGGAGCGAGTTCCAGAGCACAGGAGCCGCAGCAGAGAAGGCTCCCTGTCTTGTAGTGGACAGGTGGCAGGAACGAAGCGATGGAATAGCCAGCAGATTCTGCTCTTCCGAGCGTAGGGATCTCGGGGGAACATACGGGGTAAGGCGAACCCTCAGGTACACTGGCCCTAGACGGTGCAAGGCTTTAAAGGTTAAAACCAGCACCTTGAAGGCAATCAATAGGAAGCCAGTGCAGTTGCCGTAGGATGGGAGTGATGTGCTTCCTCACTGGTGCTCCCACCAGCAAGCGAGCAGCAGCATTCTGCACTAGCTTGAGTTTCCGGATTGTCGACAAGGGAAGGCCAACGTAGAGGGCGTTACAGTAGTCCAGCCTCGAGATGACCGTCGCTTGGATCACCGTGGCCAGGTCGTCCCTGGACAGGTAGGGTGCCAGTTGCCTAGCCTGTCGTAGATGGAAAAACGACGTTTTGCTAACCATGTTAGAGGTTCCTGGCATGAAGATTTCCAAGCTATCCAGCATGCTGCAGAGGGCATTCTCAGTGGCCGCACCAACCTTATGGAACTTGCTGCCAGCGGAGACGCGAGCTCTACGGGAGTTAATGGCATTCCGCAGGTCCTGTAAGACCTGGCTGTTTAGACAGTCATTCGGTGCTTGACCGGTGCCTGATAAAACTCGCCACCCTGCCGCATCGTTGCCACTGCACTACGTGCTTTTCTACTGTAGTTTTATGTAGGGGGTAGGGGTTTTAAATTGGTTTTATGATGTTGTTTTTATCTGTATTTAACTTGGTATATTTTTGCGTGCTGTAAACCGCTCTGAACTTCGGATAGAAGTGGTCTATTAAGCCGAAATAATAAATAAATAAATAAATAAATATAGACAGGGTGTATGGAGATAATTTTCAGTGCAAAGGGGCAGAAAGAAAAATGGGGACGAGGGAGGGGGAGAGAAAGGTTTGGGCATTGGGCAGTAGAAAAGATGTTTCAGTGGAATTTTTTTCATTTTTACTGGCAAAATTAATGCATTCCAATTAGGAAATATGTCATGAAACTTCCAAAAGAGCAAATCAATTGAAACTACATTATTTTCTCCATGTAAAATAGTTGTGTAAGCTAAACGACAGTGACTAAGAGGTAAATATACAAACTGTGCAAGTCATCCTGCTAGAATGATGTGAACTGTTAACAAAGTCTAATGTGCTGTGATTTCTCTACAAACTTGCTGAGCTGCTGTCCACATTGAATGCCTGTCTCAAACTGAAACACATGGACAAGCCATCTTGCACATGGCCCAATGCTAATTGAGAATGATGGCTTTTTGCCATGTCGGTGAAAGAGCTTTTGGTTTGGAATGGGAGTTAACATTTAAAAAGTAACTTCCCCAACCTCTATCACCAGCCTGAATGCTTTTTACTCCTTGACCAGAGAGTTGTGTCTTGAATACTTCCATCTCAGTGTTCCAGAGCAGCGGTTCTCAACCTGGGGGTCGCGACCCCCAGGGGGGTCGCAGGGCCATTTTGGGGGGGTCACGAAGCTGCCTTCATTTGCTCTGCCTCCTTCAAAATGGCTGCCAACTTCCTGTGCCAGCCAAGAAGTTAGCACTCCTGGTCAGCTACTCCTCCTGCTCTTCCCACAGGGCTGTGGAGTGTCAAGAAGTCACACTACCTCAACCTCAGAGGAAGTCAACAAATGATAAGTCAATGGCCAATATTTGGTGGATGTTGACCATAGAGGTGCACTGGTGGACCTAGAGAGATGTTATCTGAAGTTAAAAGAAGATTGTGTCTTTTTTAGTTTGTGGTTTTTCCTTTTCCCACTTTTATGGAGGTCCTGAGCTCTTAACCTCAGCGAATGCGAAAGGATGACTGTACTGTAATTGTTAAAATTGTACTTCACCATCAAAGATTTGCTTCCTCTTCTGATCTCATACAATAGCTCCTTTTGCATTCACCTGCTGAACTCCCTCTCTCCTTCTTCCTCTATTCTTCTCTGCCTCTCGTCCCCGCTATCCGATCATCATTCCATTTTAAAAGCCTTATGTAAAAAAAAAAGATCTTGGTCAAAAACTCCATTTGAAAAGCCTAATTGATTGTGGTGAAACTCTATGACCCTGCAAGCTGGGGGGAAAAACCACTTTCCTCAAGAATCCTACAGGAGACCTAGACATGCTGAGTGAGCAACATTTGGCTTCCCAGATGGTTTTGGATGAAAGATTTTAGAAAAATTAACATTTGGGTGACAACTTGTCAAACTTCCAGCAATTGAGAATTAAAGTCCATGGCTATAACATAGTTCTTTATTTATTTATTTGTGACATTTCTATCCCGTCTTTCTCAAGCCTGAAGGCGACTCAAGATGGCGTACAAATTGGCTTACAAGGTTAACACCAACACCTTGAAAGCAATCCGGTACTCTATTGGTAGCCAGTGCAATTGCTGCAGAATAGGTGTAATGTGTTCTCGTGCTGATGCTCCCACCAACAGTCGAGCAGCAGCATTTTGCACTAGCTTGAGTTTCCGGATTGATGTCAAAGGAAGTCCAATGTAGAGGGTGTTACAGTAGTCCAGTCTCGAGATGACCGTTGCCTGGATCACCGTGGCTAGGTCGCTCCTGGGAAGATAGGGAGCCAGCTGTCTAGCCTGGCGTAGATGGAAAAACGCAGTCCTGCATACCGTGAAGATTTGCATCTCCATTGATAGCAGTGGATCTAATTGGACCCCCAGGCTTCCTACTGAAGACGACGGGCTTAAAAACTCACCATCCATATACAATCTAAACATTTTAAATGGCATTATTAAATCAATATAAAATCAATACAATACAAAAACCATTAAAAACATATAGCAAACCAATGTCTTCATGTTAATCTCCCTTTCCGGTAGCATGGTCTAAGCCATTCCATGTTTCAAACTTACATAATTCAATAAAACATCCACTTCATTGAATTTTTAGTGGTGATACTTATAGGACAATTCTGGTATATGTAGTCTGAAAGTATCTTTTTCCAAATGCTTTGAATGCAATTTTCCTGCTTCTTGGCAGGGTGTGGGACTGGATGGCCCATGAGGTCTCTTCCAACTCTATGATTCTAAATTCCGCTCTCAGTTTCAAGCATTTTAGTGAGACACTAGAGTGCTCTGGCTGTGATTTTGAATTTTGTTGTTGTTATATACCTTCAAGTCCATTTCCTATGGTGACCCTAAAGTGACCCACAGAGCCTTCTTGGCACGGTTTGATCAGAAGTGATTTGCAATTGACTTTCTCTGACTTTCCTAAACTCAAATCCCAAGACAATTGATTGATTGTTTACATTCTCGGCATTACTTCGCCAAAGAAGATTCTTAGGAAGGACTCATCCCACGCTTTTTACAAGCGTGTTGATGACTAAAAAGGCCAATCTGAGATAGGCAAGTTCTGTTGCAGAAAGCACAGCAGAAAGTCTCCTTGGGTGATGTTGTTTCCAAGTTGCGGTTCTTTCTGCGTTGTCGTTTCTTTGGGAGGCGGTGGTCCTCCATCCTAGAGACATGCCTTGCCCAGCACAGCTGTGTTCTCAATAGCATGGCCTCAATGTTGGTGATCTCTGCTTGCTCAAGGACAGCAACATTAGTCACATAGTCGGTCCAGTGTATATTTAGGATTGTGCGAAGACAGCGCTGATGAAAGCGTTCGAGGAGTCGTAGGTGTTGGCGATAGGTGACCCATGTTTTAGACCCATAGAGGAGAATAGACAGTATGATAGCTCTGTACACACTGATTTTGGTGCTTTGCCTCAGGTGCTTGATGCTCCAGACTCTTTTGTGAAGCCTTCCAAATGCACTATATGCCTTTGCTAATCTGTGATCTATCTCTTTGTCGATCTTGGCAGCTGAAGAGATTATGCTTCCCAGGTAGGTGAAATGCTGAACGGACTTAAGCACAGATTTGCCTATGCTGACGTGGGGATGATGGTGTTCTTCCTGTGGTGCGGGCTGGTAGAGGACTTCTGTTTTCTTCAGGCTGACTTCCAGCCCAAACAGCTCTGCAGCTGCTGCAAAGCAGGATGTCAGGCGCTGCAGAGCTGCTTCTGAATGGGCGACAAGGGCAGCATCATCAGCAAAAAGCAGCTCACGGACTAGATATTTTAGTCTTAGACATAACAGAATTATAATTATATAGTATGAATAGACCCTTGGAATATATGTGTGTTGCAGCAAAATGGTTTGATGAGGCTTTGAGTGTCATGCCTTCAACTTGCAGAATTCTGGGATCTGGAATACGGTGTTCCCTCACTTATTGCGGGTGTTCCGTTCCAGAACCACTTACGATAAGTGAATATCTACCAAGTAGGGACTCTATATTAATTTTATAGTGTCCCTACTTTGCTGATTTTCTTACCCGTGCTTCATTACCTTCCTCCAGAGCCACGCAGGCAGCAGCAGGCCAAGGAGGCAGGACTACCCCACCGTGCCTCAGACCGCCTCATTTCCAGGGTCCACCAAGTCCAGGGAGGCAGGCCTTCTCCTCCACGTGGGAGGGCAAGTGGAGCCAACGGTGGGAATCCCGGCCCGCACACCAGCCTCCCTTTCTGAGGCCCGTTGTAATGTACGTCAATATTTATTTATAATATATTTATTATATTTTTTTTAATCCACAAAACAGCGAGTCTACATAAAGGGAACCGCGAAGTAGCGAGGGAACACTGTATATTTATTTATTTAAAACTTTTATATCCCAATCTTCTCACCTCGAAAGAGGGACTCAGACCAGCCTTACAGCAAAATTCAATGTAGTTCATACACGTTAAAATACATAGATAAAATACATAGATTAAAACATTAAAATACAATTAAAACCAAATCACCAGATAAAATAAATTCAACTCAATCCAATGTATGTGGTCATTAACTCAGTCACGGTCTTTATTCTGGAAATGTTTCCTTCCAAAGCCAGGATTTTACTAGCCCCCTGAAGGACAGGAGGGAGGGGGCAGATCTGATCTCGCTCGGGAGAGAGTTCCATAGTTGAGGGGCCACCACATAGAAGGCCCTGTCTCTTGCCCCCACCAGATGTGTTTGCGAACATGCCCAGATTATCCATAAGGCCAACCTAGGCCATGGCCTAGGGGCGCAGGCCGGGGGGGGGGGGCATAGATCATGGACCAAAAACACCCTCTTTCCCCCTTTCTCATGCCCCTCCGAGCTCCTTCTCCCAGCAAAGTCTCTGCTCCGTCCCCTCCATCTCTCGCTCTCTGGGCTGTGGCGGAGCCCTCGCATTGATCCATTGATTTGCCTGTGGGTCTCTGGCTGGCTTGGCCTCCTGGCTTCCGGGGAAACTGTCTCCATAGTGACTCGCCCGGCTCCCCTGGTGGCAGACTGTAAATTCCTGCAGCCAGAGCCGAGCGGCAAAGTCCGGGAGAGGGCGATGAGAGGGAGTGGAGAAGGAGGAGAAGGAGGCAACTAGGAGGAAAGAAAGAAAGCAAGTAAAGAAGGGAGGGAGGGAGGGAGGGAGAGGGGAGAGAAAGGGCATTGCTTGGGTGGACCTCTCCTAGGACCCCAGCACAAGACCACACCAACCCAGGCTTGCTCCTGCACTCTCGGACCAAACCGGGGCGGACTGCCTGGCCAAAGGGAGTCGCGGGAGGAAGGGAAGGATCAAGGCCAGGGTCTGGCTCTCCTGCCTTTGGGAGCAGCCAAACAAAAGCGGCACAAACCCCAGCCATCCTCCCTCGGTCTGTGGGAGCACACGCCAAGCAGACAATGCCTTTGGAGCAAGTTTGCACCTGCTCCTCTCCCAAGCCTCCTGAGGGACCCCAAGCACAGTGGAGCTTACCAGCCGGTGGGAATGAGGCATTGTGCGGTCACTAGGGAGGAAAGAAAGAGCAAGTAAAGAAGGGGAGGGAGGGGATGGTGCTGTTGGGGGAGGGAGAGGGAGAGAAAGGGCATTGCTTGGGTGGACCTCTCCTAGGTCCCCCCAGCACTTGTGGAAGTGAAGGACCTTGGAGGTGGTGGGATGGTGCCTACTGGCCTTTCTCTTCTGCTCCGGTGGCACAATGGCGAAAGCCAGCCAAGTGTGGGTCTGAGTGGTGGTGGTGGGGGGCGGCGGTAGAGATTGGCTTAAAGGGGGTGTAATTCCAAAGTGTGGTCTAGGGCGCAAAAAGTTTTTAAACCGGGCCTGCTTGCAAAGGTGGCAGGACGGAGAGCAGAGCCTCCCAGGAGGATCTTAGCATCCTTGATGGTTCGTAGGGGAGAACACGTTCGGACAGGTAAACTGGGCCGGAACCATATAGGGATTTATAGGTTAAAACCAGCACTGTATAGTGACAGTATTTACAATTCCTTGCTAGAAAACTCTAGTCCACTTCCTTGAATGACAGCATAACATTCCAACAGTATCATTAGAATTCTAAGCACCCACAAACACTACAGACTTTAAGCTTCAATAGAGTATCAAAACACCATAACTGTACAATGCAGATTCACATTTAATTTCCAGAATGTCTGAAGCAGAGAGGCTTTATTGCTCTTTGCTTGTGAAGCCGAAGCCAGACTGAAGCCAGACCTGTGGGCTTGCCAGAGTGGGGGAGCCTGGAACTGGTCAAGATTGCCGAGAAAAGTCTGCAGATCAATTAATGGCCAGTCTGACTCACTGATTCTAGAGGGCCTCTCACTTTGGAGAGGAAAGACGCAGCAGATCAGGTGCCCAGAAATAAACCAATTGGCATCTTTTGAGCATCTTTGCTGTGTTATGCCAGCGTTTTTTATATCACCTGTATGACAGTCTCCAAAAATCTCTTTCCTCTGCTCTTTCTTTCAGACCATTACAAACAATTTCCTTTTCCTTTTTAACTTGGAGCATTGCACCTAGGGACTTTATCACATATGGTTGACAAAGTGGAATTTCAGTACGATAATAATGTCTTTAGCTGGTACTTATCAGAGAACACCATGTTTGTCTGTTTGCTTTGCATTTCATCCAACTGCACAGCACTCTTTTTCACTGATGGGTAAAATCCATCAATGGCTCTTGATACTGCTGCATTTCCATTACATATGTCTATGTAATAGGTTCCTTCCAGTGCAATTCCTATATGGCAATAGTCATGTGGCATCAATGGGTACGTCCCTCTATTTCCATGCAGGCCGTTTCCCACTTTCCCTCTATTTCTTTCTTTTTCTTTGTTATTTTATTTACTGTATTGCCATAACTGTGACATGGTAAATTTATTTTATTTATTATTTATTTACTACATTTTTATACCGCCATTCTCAGCCAGAGGGTGACTCATGGCAGTTTACAAAGCGGCACAATTCGATGTCCGAACAATATAAAAACAGATAAAACATTTAAATATAGCTAAAAATTTCAATTACATATAAAAACATAATAAAAACATAAATCCTCTGCATTTCATTACCAAATCATTATCCAGTCACGTTGTCCAGCCATTCTGAGATCAGAGGTATTAGCTACACTGCAGGAAAAGCCTGCTCAAATAACCTGGTCTTAACTTTTTAATGAAATGTTAAGAGGGTGGGGGCCAATCTAATGTCCCTGGGGAGGGCATTCCACAGCCGAGGGGCTACCGCTTAGAAGGCCCTGTTTCTCATCACCACCAGCCGTATCTGTGAGAATGGCAGGACCGAGAGCAGGGCCTCCCCAGAAGATCTTAAATTTCTAGATGGTTCTTAAGGAGAGATATAAATAAATAAATAATCCCAAATGCATGCTTGGCAGGGCATAGAGCAGGAAAGTTGTGTGGAAAATATATCATGGGGCCATAGGATTACCAAAGTAGTGCTATTGTGAAACTTCGGAATAACGAATGAATGAAAGAAGGACACATCCCATGCTCTCAATTGCTAAGCATGAGATGGGACCAAGCCAAGGATCTCATTAAGCAACGAATCCTGGACATAGAGCGCCAATCTGATCTAGTCTGTTCCCCAGCCTTCATTGTTAGGGAAGCCACTAGATACCTCACTGCCCCCATGGCATACCTAACGGACATGGAAGTCCCCAAACACTGAAGTGCTTTTACCCTGGCAAGATGCCATGCCCTCCCATCGGCTCTATTGGAGGGGAGGTATCAGAAGACCCCCTTCAGGCAGAGACTATGCCCCTGTGAGTCTGGTCATGTGGGAACAACTGAGCACGTGCTTCTTCAATGCATGTTCTACAGAGATCTTAGATCTAATCTCATTATACCATGACTTTTAAAATACCCGGGGCGCAGTAAAAAATATTATTCCACCCTGCTGCTTTCGGACTCTAACACTACAATAACTTACAGTGTTGCTAAGTTCTGTGCTGCTGCTCTTAAAATCAGACGGATGATGATTGACACCGTAAGGCAACACCCTGCTGGGAATGCAGTTAGAGCAAAATGTTACAGCTGAAATGATACTAGACTCCCCCCTTTGTCCCCGTCCCCCCCAGTGTTTTTGACCTCTCCCATCAATCTCTCCCATCCCCCTTCGGTTCCATACCTGTTACAATATCCTGTCTTTTAAAATATATTTTTATACTGATGTCTAATCTAATTTTAAATAACTGTTTACCGGGGAGTTGTCCTTCCCCTCTCAGGGCGCTTGTGCCCGCTTTGTGCTGGTCAGTGACCGTAATAAAGTTGTTGTTGTTGTTGTTGAATAACGAATGTGCAATAACGAAAGTCCCAAAACTGGCATGTTTCCATTACCTACACTACTGTAATTGTGAGCAGTTAGCGAGTTGTGTGATAAAGTCCTTTGCAGAGGTAGGAAAGCTTTAACCTTTCATATCTCATAGAGTCATAAAGTTGGAAGAGACCACAAAGGTCATCTAGTCCAACCCCATTCTGACATGCAGGAACATAGATGTTGCACTCTAGTCTTGAGACATCTTTTCACCTAGCACCACACTAGAGTCCAGTAGTACTAACTACAGCAGTATTAAGAAAAGCATGTATAATGGGGGGAAACGGTATTTCCCAAAAGAGCAATAGAAAAGGAAATACAAAATAGCACCAGTCCATATTCAAAAGAGCAGCATGAAGCCAAGAGAGTCAAAATCACAGGCAGAGATCCATGAGCATGAAAACAGGAACTTTTTTCAATGCAAACCCTTCCAGGAACAGGAAACTTGAATCATTTATTTATTTATTTATTTATTTATTCGTTCGACTTAATATACCGCTCTCTCTGGAGCCCAGAGCGGTTTACAGAGCTAAAAACAGATAACCACATAAAATGCAATAAAACCAGATAAAACCCCCAGTTAAAATCAAATTCCAGCAGAACTGCAATGGCAGTAGGAATATGCTGACAGCGACACAACAAGATGCTGATAACACGGCATTGGTTATGGACCAAATGCCTGTCTGAATAGCCAGGTCTTTACGGCTCTACGGAACGGCATTAAGTCCCTGATGGCTCGCAGCTCTTCGGGGAGGGTGTTCCACAGGGTTGGCGCGGCTACGGCAAACGGCCTCTGCCACGTGCTAGCAAGTCTATAGACCTTAATGCCCGGCAAATCCAATAGATTGAGCCCCTCTGAGGGCACATAAGGGGTAAGCTGCTCCCTCAGGTACACTGGCCCCAAACCAATAAGGCCTTAAAAGTTAAAACTAACACCTTGAAGGTGAATTCAATAGGAAGCCAGTGCGGCTCGCGCAAGAGTGGAGTCACGTGGGCAGATCTTGATGCTCCTGAGAGCAGACGTGCTGCAGCGTTCTGCACCAGCTTGAGTTTCTGGATCGCCGACAAGGGTAGGCCAATGTACAGTGCATTACAGTAATCGAGCCTTGAGATGACCGTGGCTTGGATCACTGTGGCCAGGTTGCAGCGGGAGAGGTAAGGAGCCAGACGTTTTGCCTGTCGTAGGTGGTAGAAAGCTATCTTGCAGGCGCAGGCAATCTGTGCCTCCATAGACAGCTGGGTGTCCAGCCGGACCCCTAGGCTCTTTACTGACGGTTGCGGGAGAAGAGCCACGCCATCGAACGTCGGCAACTGGGTCTCAACCCCTCCCGGGTGGCCCAGCCACAAGATCTCCGTCTTCGCCGGGTTCACCTTCAACTTACCGGCTCGCAGCCATCCAATTACAGCTTCTAGGCAGAGATGGAAATTATCGGGTACCGAGTCCATCCTCAGAATGAGCTGGGTGTCATCAGCGTACTGATGACATTCCAGCCCAAAACTCCATACCAATTGGGCGAGTGGTCGCATGTAGATGTTAAATAACAGCAGGGAGAGAATGGCCCCCTGAGGGACTCCACAATGTAAGAGGGAGCCCTCGGAGACCACCCCTCCCCACTTCACTCGCTGCAGGCGGTTTTGGAGGAAGGAGGACAGCCAGTTGAGGGCTGTCCCCCTCACCCCCGCCACCGCCAGGCGGTATGTCAAAGTTGGTAATTGACAGTATCCAATATCCATGAGGTCCAATATCCAGTATCCATGAGGTCCAATAACACGAGCAGCGCCGATCCGCCTCGGTCCAAATGGCAACGGAGTAGGTCTGTGATGGAGACCAGGGCAGTCTCTGTCCCATGGCCCGAACGGAAGCCGGACTGGAAGGGGTCTAGCCAGGTTGCATCATCCAAGAATGCCTGCAGCTGGTCCATTGCTGCCCTCTCAATATCCTTGCCCAGGTACGATAGATTGGACACTGGGCGGTAATTGGAGGGAGCCCTTTGGAACGCCCTCCCAGAGGAGGCTCGAGCAATAACTAATCTACAGGCCTTCCGGAGGGCCTGCAAGACCAATCTCTTCAGACAGGCGTTTAACCTTTAAGGCTGTTAAATTCCACTCTTGCCTCAATCTGTTTTATTATGCTTTTAACTATGTTGTGATTTGTTGTTCACTAGTGTGAACCACCCTGATCCTCTTTGGGAAGGGTGGTATATAAATCAAAATAATAAAATCTATTACATATAATAAAAGGCAGTGTTTGCGGTGGTGTGGCTGAGCGACTGAGCGAGCGACGGGAGGAATATGTGCCAGCGTTTCGATTGGCTGCCATTGTGGGGATTATTTGCATAACGGGCTCTAACTGGCCAGCCTCAGAAATCCAACATTCTACGGCCCCAGACAGAGGGGATTGGTTGCCACTGAAATGGAATTTTCATAACTGACTCCAAATGGCCAACCACATTCAGACATTCTAAAGTGACTCAGAGGGAAAGGGAAAGGCCTCAGGCAGTCAGCCACTGAGGCCCACAGCAATGACAGATCAGGTCCAAACTGGGCAAACAGGTGACCAATGGCCCACTTCACTACCTGGTGTGGTTTAAGGCAAGAGGGGGCACGAATGATGGGATCTGCAGTACCTTCGCGTCATTCACTTCCCAAACAACACTATAGCCCCTATAAATCACAAACCAGATCCAAAATTGACAGAAAGGCTTCCTTAACTTGATTTTCCTGACTAGGCCCCCTTGACTCGCAGTACTTTCACTAATTTCCTGAGACCACTGCAAGCGACATAAACATCTAATAGGAACCAACCTTGGCACACAATGCCTTCCTCAAATAACCTGGGCACCGCCGAGTCCTCATCTAGTAAATAAATAAATAAATGGCAGCATGGTGTGCATGTGCAGGTGAGGGAGAGCGTGCAAGGCTGGAGGGAAGCTCATGCCAGTGAGTTCTTTGAAGGCATAGGGTTCTGTGTGTGAAATTAGGCCCAATTCTATCTTTGGTGGGGTTCGGAATGCTCCTTGCTTGTTGGTGAACTATAAATCCCAGCAACTACAACTCCCAAATCTCAAGGTCTGTTTTCCTCAAACTCCACCAGTGTTCACATTTGGCCATATTGAGGATTTGTGCCAAGTTTGGTCCGGATCCATCATTGTTTGAGTCCACAGTGCTTTCTGGATATAGTTGAACTACAACTCCAAAACTCAAAGTCAGTGCCCACCAAACCCTTCCAGTATTTTCTGTTGGACATGGGAATTCTGTGTGCCAAGATTGGTTCAATTCCATTGCTGGTGGAGTTCAAATTGCTCTTTGATTGTAGATGAACTATAAATCCCAGCAACTACAACTCCCACATGACAAAATCAATCACCACTAACCCCACCAGTATTCAACTTTGGGCGTATCGGGTATTTGTGCCAAATTTGGTTCAGTGAATGAAAATATATCCTGCATATCAGATATTTTACACTACAGTTCATAACAATAGCAAAGTTACAGTTATGAAACAGCAACGGAAATAGTTGTCTGGTTGGGGGTCACCACAATATGAGGAACTGTATTAAGGGGCTACAGCTTTAGGAAGGTTGCGAAATACTGCCATAGAGGATGGTTGTCTGACACGGAAAACTGTATTCAGTTGACAGTTGTAGCTGCATCATGCATTTGGTGTGCTATTGTACATGTAGTGCCATTGCTAAATAACATACATGCATTGTACATTGCAACCATGCATATGTTGGCCTCCTTGGTTGCGCAGTGTTGCAATTAATTAATGCCCCAATCATCATTTAACTCCATTAGGGTGAAGTTACATGATTAGACTTAACAATAAGCCCATCCATTTCTTCTTTTCTTGTCCTTGAGCATGACCGTTGAAACCCTGTAAGTCTCTGATCCTGATCCAACAACATCTAGTTAAGCAACACAGAGGATCATTTAAGAGATGGATCTGAGTTTCATTTTCTAATCTGGGAATTGGATTTGAAGCTTTTTGATTAAATCAGCAAATTTAAATTTTGGCAGGTTGTGAATATTTTGCATAGTCTATATTCCCTTGGCTTAACTTCTAATCATTTGATTAAATTCCACATCCCGCTCAACGTTCACTTCCTTTGACTCTTAATGTAACTGATTTGCAGTTTCAAAAGCCAGATACTTTCCACAAATGTGCGCGTTGAATCAGATCAATGCTTGGTGTCAACTAACAGCCCAATAACAACCCTCAGAATGACTTGAGTAAGCAAGATCAAATTTGCATGCACAGTAAAAGCAAAATGCAGGGACGATTTCCTTGCAAAATTTCCTAGTAAGAGATTGACTTTCATTATAGGTTAGAACAGTGTTTTTCAACCTTTTTTGAGCTGCAGGCACATTTTTTTACATTTACAAAATCCTGGAGCACACCACCAACCAAAATGACTCAAAACGACACCCTAACACAGTAATACATATAGTTAATATGTTTTTAAATGTATTTATACACTCAGTGTGAAACCTGGGCCTGTTTCGATGAACACAACATAGATATCCTGGCAGGAACGGCAGAAAGACACACATGAAGGTCTTGCTCAACAGCTGTCAGTCTCTCTCTGTCTTTAGTTTTTATCGCAGTCGAACTAGAGAAGCTCACCTCACACAGATATCTGGTTGAAAATGGGAGCAATGTCAAAATAGAGCAACAGAAAACAGTTTGGTGGGCATTAACCTTGAGTTTTGGAGTTGTAGTCCACTGACATCCAGAGAGCACTGTGGACTCAAACAATGTTGGATCAGAACCAAACTTGGCATGAATACTCAATATGCCCAAATGTGAACACAGATGGAGTTGGGGGTAAATAGACCTTGATATTTGGGAGTTACAGTTTCTGGGATTCATAGTTAACTCACAATCAAAGAGCATCCTGAACTCTTGCAACAATGGAATTGAAACAAACTTGGAATATTGAACTCTCATTACGAACAGAAAGTACTGAAAGGATTTGCTTGGGAATTGACCGTGAGTATGGAAGTTGTAGTTCACCTACACCCAGAGAGCACTGTGGACTCAAACAATGTTATGTTGTTTGTTTTCTATCCATAATCACAATGTTGGAAGGAGGCTCACCACTTTAAGGTCCCTAAAACAGGCATGGGAAAACTTTGGCCCTCTGGGTGCTTTGGACTTCAACTCCCACCATTCCTAACAGCCTGAGGCCCTTTCCTGCTTAAGTGGTTGAGGAGGAAAAAAAGAAAAGGGCATGAGGCTGCTAGGAATGGTGGGAGTTTTGAGTCCAAAACACCTGGAAGGTCCAAGTTTGCCCATACCAGCTTTCGACAGAGACCTCTTCCTCCCCCTTCGTGCCCTTTCTTCCCCCTCCTGCCGAACACTTACTTTTTCTTCTTCACTTGGGCTCCCTTCTTCAGGAGGGGAGGGGGGGAGGAAGACGTGACCCGTTCGGGCGTTACTGCACAGACTCATTCCACGTTTTCCTCCCTCCCCCTCCTCTCCTGAACACGCTCACGCTGCCCCCTCGGATCAAAATGGCGGCAGCGTGAGCAAAGCGAGGCAAAGCAAGCAGAGTGAGGCTGGGAAGAAGGGAGCCCGAGTGGAGAAGAAAAAGTGTTCGGCAGGAGGGGGAAGAAAGGGTATTGGAGGTTCCAATTTCCCACGGCACGCCTGGTGATCGCTCACGGCACACTAGTGTGCCACAGCACACCGGTTGGGAAACACTGGGTTAGAAGGCTATGAAGTGGATGGCGAGTGTTAGATTTGCTTTCTCTATGAAAATGCTTGGATTGATCACTGGACAAAGATATTGCTGAGCAAAGGGCAAGAACAGGAAATGAATCATGAAATTTCAATTGGAAAGGACCCCAAGGGCCATCAAGTCTAACCCAAAGTCAGCGCATGAATCAGCCACTTGAAGATGGCCTTTTTAATCTTCTGTTTGGAGACTCCACAGTGAAGGAGGGTCCAGCAACTTTCAAAGGAATTTATTCCATTTTTGAACAGTTCATCCTGTTCCCATTAGTGTGAATTTCTTCTAATCTATTGCTTCAAGTCCTACCCTCTGAAGCAGCAGGAAACAAACACACTTCCTCTTTCTTGATACAGTCTTTTAGATGTTTCTAGTCTTTTGCCTGTAAAGGTAGCTGCATTTCCATTGCTAGAAAGATGAGTTGGAGACATGCAAATGTAAACAAGCACCCTACTCAAGCCTTGTGATAAATTATGCCCATAGGAAAAGGCTTTCCTGCCTCATTAGCTTGATGATGACACTGGTGCGTAGTGGCTTCCATAATGATGTGCCAAATCCAGTCCAGGTTTTAGGACCTATTGACATAAATCTATACAAGGTTTCTTAACCTATTATCAGCTAAGTTATCACTTAGCTAGGTGTTTTTCAACCTTTTTTGAGCCGCGGCACATTTTTTACATTTACAAAATCCTGGGGCATACCACCAACCAAAATGACACAAAATGACACTCTAACACAGTAATACATATAGTTAATATGTTTTTAAATGTATTTATACACTCAGTGTGAAACCTGGGCCTGTTTCGATGAACACCACATATACAGTATATGACTTCCTCTCACATACTTATACAAGGGGGGGGGGGGTGGAGGCAACTCTCAAAAAATCCAGTGAAATAGTAAAAAAAAACCATTTCCAAGTGGAGAGGCTCAATTTGTTTCTTGGAAACCTGTGAATGCTTCAGCCTTCCGATGCTCCCAGGTTTGTTTACTGCTCAATTCACCGATGTGGAACTTCCGGCTTTGGCTGTTCTCACGAGAAATCCAAGCCAATGAGAAAATGCCGACTCAATCACTTCCACCCAGTGCTCTGCTTTTGTGGAGGGAGGCAGCGAAAGAGGCCACACAGATCTATGAAACGTATGGGAGCATCGGGAGGCTGAAGCAGCCCTGAGCGAGAGCTAGAGCCATACTGAGTCGAGGCTCCTGAAAGCTTCCTCAAGGCGGGCCTGGCCCTGGCATTTGGCAGAGCCCTTCCTTTGCCTCGGGGAGGATCTTTGGGGAGGGAAAGAGGGAGAAAGAGCTGCTAGGAGGGGGAAGAGTGCCAATTTTTCATGACACACCTGATGATTGCCACAGC
Organism: Anolis apletophallus; assembly: GCA_030556195.1. Taxonomy (NCBI): domain Eukaryota; kingdom Metazoa; phylum Chordata; class Lepidosauria; order Squamata; family Anolidae; genus Anolis; species Anolis apletophallus. Next base: position 89,019,958 of record JARBWK010000012.1, on the reverse strand, counting down.
ACACTGGTTGGGAAACACTGACTTAGCTGATAATAGGTTAAAGCACAAATCTGGACTTGGTTCATCACCCCAACACCAGGAGGATTGCCATTGCCATGACACCATGGCAAACGGTTCTTCTTTCCATAAAATCATGGGATTTTTATTGAAAAGATGCCATTGCATTTAGTCACAGTTTGGGAGGAGGATGGTGGGACTGGGATTTTTTTTGCTGCAGTGTTACATTAAGGTTTTGAATAGAGCTCCTTAACCACACAACTGGATCAAGTTATGAACTTATTTTGGATAAAATTTGAGAAGCCATTTGAGAAACTAAGCACACTCCATTACCTTCCTTCAGACCATATCAGGCTCATCCAACCCATAATATTTCCAGTTTCAATGTATAAACAACAACAAAACTTTATTACGGTCACTGACCAGTTTCTATGTATAGTTGTGAAAGCTGGACAGTGGAGAAAGCTGTCAGAAAGGAAATCAGCTCATTTAAACTATAGTGTTGGAGAAGAAATCTATGAATACTGTGGACTGCTATAAAAATAAATAAGTGGGTCCCAGAGCAAATCAAGCCTGAACTTTTGAAGCCAAGATGATTTAATTGAAGCTGTCATACATTGGTCATATGATGAGTCACGGTGACTCAACAGAAAAGATAATAGTTCTTAATGAAGTGGAAAAAGGTGGGAAAAGAGGAGTAAATACAAGGGTTATCCAGAAAGAAAGGATACAAGGCACGTAGCTTTCGTGGGGAATTCTCTCAGGGGAAGTTGGTTTCACTGCTGTGTAGCAGGAAGCCAGTGGAAGCGAACAAGCAGTGCCAGTCATCAGTAGCTCATTAACTGGTGTTGTGGTGAAGGTTAGAGATGAACATCTTCATCCCGTTTCCCTCCAAGTGCGAATTTCGTGCTTTAATATGCTACCTAAATGTTAAGTAATCCACTAGGATATTAGGACAATAAGGCATTAAAAGAAAGAGGTTCATTGAGTCCAGTTGGCGACTCAGTTGCTAGCCTGGTGATCCACCAAGTTTCACACCTTATAAGGGCAGTATGCATGTCTGAGTGTGGGGTGCATTTGACCTGCTGCATTCCCATGAATTGTATTGAGTTGGGATGGTGTTGCATGGTCTTACAGTGTGAATACAGGATGGAGTTATCGCACCCAGTCCTGATTCTCAATCTGTGTTCACAGATTCTCACTTTTAGGGGGGGGACTGGACTGGCACAAATAAACATACTTGCATGGACAGATGAGGACATAAATGATGTTTGAGCTGGAACATGTAATGAAATTCCTTATTTGGAGTGATCTTGATGCAAAATGATTGTTGATGGTTCTTTCTCTACATAAACTGAAATGATTTCATGATGAATTGCAATGGCGTTCATGCCCTTAGCATTGTGGCAGATGCATTGTTTGCAAATTCGTTTGTAGAGAAAGAACCATCAATAATCATTTTGCATCAAGATCACTCCAAATAAGGAATGTAATGTCAAGGCAGCATGTGACAAAATGAGTATGGAATATATTCCATACTCATTTTGTCACATGCTGCCTTGACATTGTGAGACCATGAAGAAACTTCTCAGAGCCACCCAAAACAAACGTCATGGGATGCTGTCTCCTTCATGACAATGTGCATCCACACACCGTTCATGCAACACAAGAATTGTTGACTTGATTTGGTTGGAATGTTTTAAGCCACCCCTCTCACAGCCCTGATCTTGCACCAGTGACTATAATCTGTTCACTAAATTGAAGGAATATCTCGGTGGAAAACATTTTTCTGATGATGATATGAAAATCATTAAATTGTATATTTTTGCCACTGTTCCTTTGCTTGTTTTTTCTCTTGCATTTAGTAATTTATCTACCTTTAGTTCTTCAGTGGGCAAGAGCACCTTCTTTTTTTACTTTTTCCCAAATCGCTCTTAATTTTAACCAATTTTCTTTCCCCCTTTTTCCAAAAACTCTGGCCAATTAATCTTTCCATCTTGTTTCCACATATCCTTTACTCTTCTTAATCCCTTTTCTTCTAAGTTATTTGCTAACCTTTCGGGGAGTCCCATGCTCTTAACTGGAGTCTTCCCTGATAATTTACAGTATATGCCCATAGTTTTTGCTGTTTTTGCCAACAATCATATGCAAGCTTCCTTGGTCCTGTTAGAGTTGCGTTTATTTTAGTTAGTGTTGAGTTCATGATTAGGGCAATATGTAACAAATGGAATGGGGTTAAATCATTACAGACACATGAAGTAGAGGAAATAATTAGGAATATGAATAAAATAAAAATAGAAAAATATAACGAATTAGAAAAAAAGATGATATTAAGATGGTACAGAACTCCTGAGCAACTGGCTTATATGGTAAAAGGAAGGAATTCTAAGTGTTGGCACTGTAATATTGAAAAAGGTACTTATTCACATATGTGGTGGGAGTGTGCTGAAATAAAAAACTTCTGGTAAAAGATACAAGGAAAAATACAAGAGATATTCAAGATAAATATTCAAATCAATAATGATTTGCTACTATGGGGAGTATTGGATCATCCAGGTATAAAAACCAAATTTCAGGAGTTATTTAAGGTAACAATAAGAGCAGCCCATGCGGTGATTGCTAGAAGATGGAAAGACAAAATGAAATGGACATTAAGTAATTGGAATGATTATATGTACGATCAAGTGTTATTAGATATTACGGGAATTATGACTAATCAGACAAACAAAAGGACATCACAGATAGATGGATGATCTATTTCAACTGGGTGAAAAATGGAGGAGTCAATGTTCACATCATACAAAAACCACAAAGACTTTACCAGTGGCTGGATCTGCAAGATTCGTAGAAATATACTGTGGTTGAGGAGGGAGGGAGAGGGAGGGAGAGGGAGGGAGAGGGAGGAAGAGGGAGGGAGGGAGAGAAAAATGTAATCTATACCAATGCAATGTACTATAATGTCTTTATTATTTGTTGAGTAAAAGACAAAAAAACTTTTTTAAAAAGAGGAAGATGAAAATCAAAAGCGATGAACTGGCTGAAAAGGTGGAGGGAAACTTCTATAACACAGGCACCAAAAACCCGTCCCACGGATGACAATAGGTATTGAACTGAAAGGTGATTATGCGGGAAAATAATGTAATACCTATGCTACAATGCATGTAAGTTTTATTAAAATATATTCATTCTTTGTATTATTTTTTTTAAGTCTTGTAATCTTACTTTCTGGATAACCCTCATAAATACATTGGATCAATCAATCGTGGAAGCAGGGCAGTTGAGGACCACGGTTCCTGGAGATCTTTTGTTCACTGGGTCAGCATAAGTTGAATGAAAATAACAACAGCAGAATATTATCTGACTTCTTACTGTGTCCTAAGCAAACAAACGTAATGGCAACTCAAGATAATGAAAAAGCAGAAAAAAATGAAATTAAGCCTTAAGCATTCTGTCCCACTTAAAGTCTGGTATTTGGAAGGATGCTTCAAGGTATTTGTTTTATCATGCTGAGCCCTCTATGTCTATTGGAAAGGATTTGAAATGTAGAAATATCACACAATTATATATTTACTCTCTCCCACATTCCATATCGTTTTAAAATAATTTTCTTTCAAAACACACTTTTTTTAAAAAAAAATCTCCTTTCTCTTTTTTTCTTTACCACTTTGATCTTCTTCATCCTCCCTTGCCTATTTTCCTATCCTTTTTCCTATCCTTCCTTTTCTTTTCTCTCCTTTTCACCTCTTCTTGCATATTGTTTATTGCTTATGACATTTTATTTAATTTTATCCATTGTTCGTTGTTTTATTGCTATTGTTGTAAACTGTGTGTTTGCTTCGGCTGTATGTAAACCGCCCCGAGCCTGCTGGAAGGAGCGGTATACAAGATCGAATAAATAAATAAATAATATGGATATTTTGCCAATTAAAGAAAACGAGTCACAAGTCTGAATGCATTGCTGATTTTATCTAGAATATTTATTTGTTTATAACATTCTACCTTTCTCTACCCCAAAGGGGATTCAGAGTGGCCTCAGACATTGGCAACAATTCAATACCATAAAAACATACAATTGAATAAACATTTACATTAAAAACACAGAATTAGAACATTAAACAATTACATCAATTATTAAAATCACGGCGTTCAAGATCCGTAGTCCTGAGCCATTCCTGATTGTCATTGCACCAAATCTATAATTCATTTATTTCACTGCAATTACTCTCTGAAAGCTTGATCTCATAGCCAAGTTTTAAGTTTCTTCCTGAAGGCTGGAAGGAAAGGAGCTGATTGAATATCATTGGAAAGGAGTTCCACAGCCAAGGGGCCAACACTGAGAAGGCCCTGTCTCTCATCCCCACTAATCATGCCTACTGTGGTGATTGAGCCTTTGGCTACTACTAGTAGTAGTATTGGGGAAGATGCTGGGTCAATAGCATCAAGCAATAGTATGGAATGGGGTGAGGCTCTGTGTAATCAAGACTCGGCAGCTGGGATTGAAAGGGCTGCTAGTGATTCTAGTATTGAAGGGCTGGAACAAAGAAAAAGGATCTGGCATATACTTAGAGTTCCTTCTGATTCAGAAACCTTTGAAGGTTTTCCTGGGGAAGAAGAAATGTGCAAAATAGCAGGGGGCAACACCGTAGTAAATACAAGAAAGCAATTCAGGTGTATGAGTCATACAATAATCAATTGGTATCAAAAATAATATTATATTCGCAAGTACACAAATAGAAAATTCGCAGTCCACAATGGGAACACAGTAGTGCAGTGTCCTAAGTACAGAGCGATAACATAATAACAAAGTACATCACTGTGAGAACTAACATACAAGTTAGGTACAGTTTGGCAAAGCACATGCAGTTTATAAATCACATTAATCCAATACAGAAATCTGTGGCCGAGAAAATAATTATGGTACTTTCCCGGTTCCTGGGTCGCTACTGTATAAATATACAATGGTAGTACCTATTAGGTGCTTGAATAGGGTAGGGAGCCAGGAGTGAAGTCCGTGTCTAGCAGAAGAAAGTAAAAGTTCACGGGGACCACTCAGTAGTGCCCAAACATGCAGGACGCATGCGCAGGCTCGCTCAATGGCGAACTGCAGGGCAGGCTGGTCGTTGTAGTCCGTGTAGAACGCTGACTAGGGCTGGTAAGGGCAATGCGCAAGCGCGGAGTTGCCCAGTGGCGTGCCGCAAAGGAGCTTGGTCCTTGTAGTTCTTTCAAAGCCCGGGAAGCGTTCACGAATTGAATAGAACTGATGGTACAGTAAAGAGTAAACACTACCCCACAGCAGTCTCACCGAGGTGAGAGAAGTGGGGAGGAGTGCCTGACGGCGGGAGCTCACCCCAAGGCCGGCGGAGGGCCGTTTCGTCACTGGGACTTCTTCAGAGGTTATGTCCTCAAGGGTGCAAAATCTTCACAAGTGTCTCAAGTCACAAGGAGGACGGACCATCCCATAGGCAGGACCATTTCTGTGGAAGTCAGAGCTGAATCGATTGAAAGTACTGCAAATCCCATCATCCGTTGTCCACACTCCCCCAAACATATTGTTTTTGTGATTAATCACTGTGTTTTAATTATGTTCATTTTGTAACAATGAAAATACATCCTGCATATTGGATATTTGCATTAGAATTCGTAGGAGTAGCAAAATTATTTATGAAGTAGCAAGGAAAATATGGTTGGGGGTCACCACAACATGAGGAACTTATTTAGGAGTCACTGCATTAGAAAGGTTGAGATCCACTGCATTAATACATATATCTTTCTGTTTAATTGTTATTACTAAAAAAATAATTTCTAGGGGGGGCGGTGAGTAATTTTTTTTCTGGAAAGGGGGCGGTAGGCCAAAAACGTTTGGGAGCCACTGATTTAAATACATAAAAAACACCACATTAACAAGGTTGATGTAAACAAGGGCATCTCTGGAGTTGCAGGCCTTGCAATTCCATGAGACTGTTCTATGGCCCTCCCAAGATCTCTTTTTCTTGTAAAAGAAAGAAAAAAGAAAGAGGAATTCAGTTTCAAAGTACATCGCAATGCCTCTTTGCAGCTTAATATTAAAAAAAAGAAATACTTTTCAAAACCAAAATGAGCTTCTGGCCACTTCTCTCTCTCTCTCTCTCTCTCTCTCTCTCTCTCTCTCTCTCTCTCTCTCTCTCTCTCTCTCTCTGTGTGTGTGTGTGTGTGTGTGTGTGTGTGTATGTGTGTGTGTATTTGGCAGCCTCATACAGGCCCGGATTAACCCCTTTTGACGCTCTAGGCCACACTTTGGAATTACGCCCCCAAACCAACCTCTACCTCACCCCCCCACCTCCTCCTCGCAGCGTGCCCTCCTTCCTTGAGTCAAGAAAGGAAAGCCCCCGGGCCCAGCTGCTTCCGGGCATGCGCAGCACCCAGGAACATGGCAGAGGAGGCAGTGGCGCTCGCGCCCTCCAGCTGCACACGCCCGGTAGTGGCCCCAGGAAGGAGGGCAAGAGGAGGAGGGAAGCCCCACCCCCTGGGCCGCTGCCGGGCATGCGCAGCAGCAGGGCGTGAGCGCCTCTGCCTCCTCCACCATGTTCCTGGGTTCTGCGCATGCCCGGCAGTGGCCCCAGGGGCTTCCCTCTGCCTCCTCCCCCTCCTCCTCGCACCCTCCTTCCTTGACAAGGGGGTGGGGGCGATGGTGAGGGGGGCGCCATTCCCTCCCCCCCTCGCAGCACTCTTTCCCCGTCCTTCCCCAAGAGAGAGAGAGAGAGAGATCTCCATGCCGCGCGTTGCGGTTTTGTTTCAACATTTTTTTTTGGTCCGTGTGAACTGTGCCCCCCTTGCTTGCACCCCTAGGCCATGGCCTAGGGTGGCCTTATGGGTAATCCGGGCCTGGCCTCATAGAGCACCCAGACTCTTCCAGGGTCTGGCTATTGGCTCCTGAACCAACTACGTATGGCCCATTCTGTTGGAAATAACAACCTTCATTAAGCCTCTTCTAGCAATCTGTTTGTTACTTACTGTTTCCTGTATGTATGTTCTCTAATGCAGCTTCCTTTATACTATGGTTTCTGAGAAGTTATAAAAGGGGCTACAGACCGCATGCACTTTCTCTCTCTGGCTGGCATAGGAACCACCTCAAAGATGGCAACATTATCTTTTATTTCTTGCAAAAACTTTAAGCAACTTGCTTCAACAAAACTTGCTTAAACTTCAGCTTCAATAATGTCAAAAACAGAAATAGTAGATAAAGGCAAAATACAAACAAAGACTTTGCCCTGCTTCTTCTGCCCAGAAGCTACTTACTCTTCAAGCAAAACAGTGAAGCCTTTTACAGCAGATTAATATAGATAATACACTGCTGCTTCTTCCAGCTCTCACTCAAAAAGGTTGTAAGCAATCCAGAAGCAACTACACAGGCTAGGACTTTCTTACACTCAAGTATACAGCAACACAAACCCCATTTACTCACAAGTATACCCAAGTAACCAAACACTCATTTCTTTTTCTTTACTTCGATTTTTACAAATCCCAACACAAAACACCTAGAGGGCCAAAGTTTGCCCATGCCTGAACTAGATGCACACTTGTTCATGAGTAATCCCCATGAAAACCCAAGAGTCAGGAGTGAATAGAACTGAACAGGGCACCTCAAGGCCTGAAAGTCTCCCCATGAAACTCCCAGTTTAGTTTGACAATTCTTTAAAAAAAAATGCCAAAATACGCAGGTCAGGTACATCAAAAATTCAAGAACTTGCTTCAGGGAGGAGGCTCTCTGGCAGAATCTGTAGAAGATGTTGGGTTGCTGTGAGTCCTCCTGGGTTGTATGTCCATGTTCGAGACGCATTCTGTCCTGACATTTTGCCCTCATCTATGGCAGGCATCCTCAGAGGTTGTGAGGTCTGTTGGAAACTAGGCAAGTTAAATTTATATATCTGTGGAATGTTCAGGATGGGAGAAAGAACTTGTCTGTTCTACACCTCATGTGGTCTTGCCCCCCTAATCATGAGAGACGACTTCCAGTCCACATGGATTAAAACAGTAGCAGCAAAGATCGCAACGCTAGGTTTCTCCCAAGGACAATTGCTAAGCATGAGATGGGACCAAGCCAAGGATTGCAACAGATCCTGGACATAGAGCGCCAATCTGACCTAGCCTGTTCCCCAGCCTTCATTGTTAGGGAAGCCACTAGATACCTCACTGCCCCCATGGCATACCTAACAGACCTAGAGGTGTCCAAACACTGAAGGGCTTTTACCCTGGCAAGATGCCATGCCCTCCCATCGGCTGTATTGGAGGAGAGGTATCGGAAGACTATGAGAGACTATGCCCCTGTGAGTCTGGTCATGTGGAAACAACTGAGCACGTGCTTCTTCAGTGCATGTTCTACAGAGATCTTGGATCCAATCTCATTGGACCATGGCTTTTAAAATACCCGGGGCGCAGTGAAAAATATTATTCCACCCTGCTGCTTTCAGACTCTAACACTACAATAACTTACAGTGTTGCTAAGTTCTGTGCTGCTGCTCTTAATATCAGACAGATGATGATTGACACCGTAAGGCAACAATATCCTGTCTTTTAAAATATATTTTATACTGATTTGTAATCTAATTTTAAATAACTGTTTACTGGGGGGTTGTCCTTCTCTTCTTAGGGCACTTGTGCCCGCTTTGTGCTGGTCAGTGACCGTAATAAAGTTTTGTTGTTGTTGTTGTTGAACTTGTCTGTTTTAATGGTGCAATTGGCCACCTTGACTAGCATTCAATGGCCTTGCAGCTTCAAAACCTGGCTGGTTGCTGCCCAGGGGAATCCTTTGTTGGGAGGTGTTAGCTGGCCCCAAGCCAGGATTACCCATAAGGCCAACCTAGGCCATGGCCTAGGGGTGCAAGCCGAGGGAGGGGGTGCAGATCACGGACCAAAAAAACATATGTTGAAACACATAAAAACATGCATGGGGATGAGGAAGGAAGGATACCGGAGGTCCTCCTTTTTGGCGCCGCCCTTGTCCCTTCCTGAATACCATCTCCTGCCTCTGCTATTGTTGCACAAACGGCATATGTGCAGGGGCTCTTGACATTGGCGTTGACGTCGACAGGAGGAACAATTAACTCCCTCGATGCCGACAGCATCCACTTGTTGGCTCCTTCAGTGCAAGTACAGGAAACTCCATTGCGCAATCTGCGCATGCCCTAACACCATGAAAGCTGGTATTCCTACTCCAACACAAGGAGGAGACTCCTCCTTACTGGAGAGAGAAGCGCAACTGCCGGCTACGGCACATGCGCAAACCCCAGTACAGGAGAGAAGCCCAACGCGACAAGCCCCGGTATCGGGGAGAAGCGCAGCATCGGTACAGCTGCTGACTACAATGCATGCGCAATCCCCGATACCAGGTAGGAGCCAAGTGCCTCAAGCCCCAGCATCGGGGAGGAGGCTCCTCCCCCCATGCCTGCCTCCATAGTGCCTGCTGAGAGGGAAACTCCTGTGGCGGATCTAGTGGTGCCACACCGGGAGAGCTGGATGCGGGGCCCTAAGGGGGACGAGTGGATGAAAGGATTTGGGGAGGGGGTACACGGTAGAGTTGGCTTAAAGGGGGCGTAATTCCAAAGTGTGGCCTAGGGCGCGAAAAGGTGTTAATCCGGGCCTGGCTGGTCCTGATTGTTTCCTGTTCCTTGGAATTCCCCTGTTCCAAGGAGATGTTCCTCCTTGGAACTAGGAGTCAAGAACCAACTTCAGCTTGGCCCCTTTCTTTCCATCTCTCCAGCGCCTGGGATTCAAAGGTATTTCTTCTACTCCTGAAGCTAGGAGTCCCCTTCCGGGCAGAAACAGAAAACTCCCACGGGCTCCTCCAGAGATGGTTGCAGCCTCTCCTTGTTTGAAAACCTCTTTTTGTCTCTCTTCAGTCGCAGAACATCAAGTTGCCCCTTCTTTCTCCTCCCCTCCGGACTCCTCCTCCACCTGCTCCCCATCACCCTTTCGCCTCCCCTTCTGCCCTCCTTGCATTCCCCACCTCCTTCCCCTCCCTTTGAAACCACCCACTTCCCCATCTTTCAGAAAGAAACGCCTGGGTTTTTATGAATTATTCAGGCATCCTTCTCTCCCGGTGGAAGTCGGCAAGGCGATCGCTCTCTCGCTTCTCTTGGCTGGGAAACTTGGAAACGCGTTGGGATCCGGATCCCTGGCTGGGCCAGAACTCCGCCGCCTCCGCCCGCGCTTCCACTTTCCCAGCCTCGCGTTTGGGGGAAAGCAGCGCATCTTCTGCCTTGGCCTCGAGGGAGGGAGGGAGGGAGGGGAGTCCCAGCTCAAGTTGAGCCACTGCATCGGTTTGGATCGGACGCAGACCGGCCTCAGCCAGCCAGGCAAGCAGCTAGCCAATCCGTCAGCGAGTCTGCCCATTGGTTAACTAACTAAGCAGTCAGCAACTCAGTCAACCAGGTAGCCAGGAAGTCAGCCAGCCGAACAAGAAGCCAGGCAGCGAGCCAGTTATGTAGTTAGGTAGTCATTCCGTCTCTCAGCTAACCAGAGAGCCAGACTGCCGGCTAACTAGTCAGTCATTCAGTCAGGCACCCAACCAGCTCGTCAGCTCCGTCGCTTTGCCATTCGAAGCGGGGTAAAAGTGCGGCGGAGACAAGAACGGATCGGAGGAAAGCTCTCTCTCTCTCTCTCTCTCTCTCGCTCCCTCGCAGAAGGCGGAGGCGTCTCCTTTTCAACTCCAGTGAAAGCTTTTGCCTTCGGAAGCAGCGCTGTTTCGCGGGAGCTGTCCTCGGTGCTGATCCCTGGGAGATCTCCCTGGTGCTGAAACTCCCCAACTCTCGCTTTCTGGAGGCGACGATCGCCGTGGCTGCAACTCGGAGGCCGTTCCTTGTCTTCAATGGGAATATCAGGGAAGTAGTTGGTCGGGATGGAGGAGGAGCCCCCGATTCTCGGCGGTGCGCGTTGAGGCTTTGAGGAACCTCGAAGTCCCAGGATCTCGGTTCATCTTCCTTCTTTGGGTCCTTCTCCTTCTCGTCCTCCGTGGGCATCGGGGCGCCGTGTCGGGGGCGCCGGGGGTCATGCTTCCCGCCCGCCCGGGGGGTCTCCACAGCCTCCAGGGCCCCCGCCGGCCCTCGTCCTCCTCCTCCGGCGCGCAGGCGCAAGCCCCCGCCAGCAGCATCAGCAGCAGCATCAGCAGCGGCGGCCCCGGCGGGAGGTCCCTCCCGAGCTGTCAGCGCCGCCTTGCCAGAGCGGGGGCGCCGTGGCCGCGGGGCGCCACTACCATGAACTGCCCCGTCCGCCTTCCCCCGCGACTCCTCGGCACCGGGATCCGGAGAGCCCCCTGCGAGAGCCCCCTCGCCGCCGCCGCCGCTGCCGACCCCCGCCACGCCCCGACCGCCTCTGGCGCCGGGGCCTCCAGCTCAATGCCCAGGATGCCGGGAGGCAAGAGAGGGCTCGTCGCCCCGCAGAACACCTTCCTCGAGAACATCGTCCGGCGCTCCAGCGGTAAGCAGCAGCAGGAGGAACCCCGGCTCCTGGGGTTGGGGCTCCTCACCTCCTCCTTCCCCTTCCCCTTCCCCTCCCTTCCCTTCTTTCGTCTTTTCTGTTCTTGTTTACTTTTTCTTTCATTCTCTTTCATTCTCTCTTTCTTCTTCCCCTTCCCTTCCTCCCCTTCTCCTCTTTCTTTCTTTTTTTCTTCTCCAACCCTTCCTCTTCTTCCTCCTCCCTCCTCCTCTGGCTTCCTCCTCCTCCCTTTCTTGCTTCCCTTCCTCTTTCACCCCTTCCTTCCTTCCTTCCTTCCTTCCTTCCTTCCTTCCTTCCTTCCTTCCTTCCTTCTTCTCGTCTCGTCTCGTCTAGCCTCTTCATCTTCCCTTCCATTCTTTCTTTTCCTTTCCTTTTCCTTCTTTACTTTTTTCATTCATTGTTTCCCTCCTCCTTCTTCCCCTTCCCTTCTCTTCCCTCCTTTCGTCTTTCCCTCTTTACTTTTTCATTCATTGCTTCTCTCCTCCTCCTCCTCCTCCTCCCAGTCCTTTCCCCCTTTTGTCTTTTCTTTTCTTGCTTACTTTTTCTTTCATTCTTTCTCTCTTTCTTCTTTCCCTTCCCTTCCTCCCCTCCCCCTCTTTCTTTCTTTTCCATTCTGCTACCTTTCCTCCTCTTTGTCTTCCTTCCTCCTCTTGCTTTTCTTACTTCACTTCACTTCCCTTCATCTTTCACCTCTGCTTAGCTTCCTTCCTTCTCTTCTCTTCCCCTTCCCTTCTTTCTTCTTTCCTTTCCTTGTTTACTTTTCTTTCATTCATTCATTGGTTCCCTTCTCCTCCTCCTTCCCTTCCCCTTTTGTCTTTTCTTTTCTTGCTTACTTTTTCTTTCATTCTTTCTCTCTTTCTTCTTTCCCTTCCCTTCCTCCCCTCCCCCTCTTTCTTTCTTTTCCATTCTGCTACCTTTCCTCCTCTTTGTCTTCCTTCCTCCTCTTGCTTTTCTTACTTCACTTCCCTTCCCTTCATCTTTCACCTCTGCTTAGCTTCCTTCCTTCTCTTCTCTTCCCCTTCCCTTCTTTCTTCTTTCCTTTCCTTGTTTACTTTTCTTTCATTCATTCATTGGTTCCCTTCTCCTCCTCCTTCCCTTCCCCTTTTTGTCTTTTCTTTTCTTGCTTACTTTTTCTTTCATTCTTTCTCTCTTTCTTCTTTCCCTTCCCTTCCTCCCCTCCCCCTCTTTCTTTCTTTTCCATTCTGCTACCTTTCCTCCTCTTTGTCTTCCTTCCTTCTCTTGCTTTTCTTACTTCACTTCCCTTCCCTTCATCTTTCACCTCTGCTTAGCTTCCTTCCTTCTCTTCTCTTCCCCTTCCCTTCTTTCTTCTTTCCTTTCCTTGTTTACTTTTCTTTCATTCATTCATTGGTTCCCTTCTCCTCCTCCTTCCCTTCCCCTTTTTGTATTTTCTTTTCTTGTTTACTTTTTCTTTCATTCTTTCTCTCTCTTTCTACTTTCCCTTCCCTTCCTCCTCTCACCCTCTTTCTTTCTTTTCCGTTCTGCTACCTTTCATCCTCTTTGTCTTCCCTCCTCCTCTTGCTTTTCTTACTTCCCTTCATCTTTCACCTCTGCTTTCCTTCCTTCTCTTCCCCTTCCCTTCTTCCTTCTTTCCTTTCTTGTTTATTTTTCTTTCATTTATTCATTGTTTCTCTCCCTTCTTCTCATCCCCTTCCCCTTTTTGTCTTTTCTTGTTTACTTTTTCTTTCATTCTTTCTCTTTTTCTTCTTCCTGTTCCCTTCCTCCCCTTTCTTTCTTTTTCCTTTTCCTAACCTTCCTCCTCTTCCTCCTCCTGCTTCCTCCTCCTTTCCTTTCTTCCCTTCCCTTCCTTCTTTCACCCCTTCCTTCCTTCTCTTCCCCTTCCCTTCCCCCTTTTGTCTTTTCTTTTCTTGTTTACTTTTCTTTCATTCTTTCTCTCTTTTTTTCTTCTTCCTTCCTTCCTTCCTTCCTCCCTTCCTTTCTTTATTTTATTTTTCCTTTTCCTAACATTCCTCCTCTTCCTCCTCCTTCCTCCTCCTGCCTCCTCCTCCTTTCCTTTCTTCCCTTCCTTCTTTCACCCCTTCCTTCCTTCTTTTCCCCTTCCCTTCATCCTTCCCCCATTCCTTCTTTCCCCAATCCTTCTTCACCTCACTCTTCTTCTCTCCTGTCTCCTCCTCTCTTCCTTTTCTTCCCTCTCCCGTCTCCTCCTCATCCCCTTCCCCCAGCCCTTGAATGAAGTATAGCACACAAGCTGGGGAAATTATGGGTCAAACCTGCCTCAAAGTTCTCCCAAAGTCAATATATGTCAGAGTCTGGTCAAAATATGATAGATAGATATTTTATTTACGGTCAAGGACCAACGTCACATTGTACAGAAAATAAAACAGTATAAATGTTAAAACTCCGTTCAACTCTACAGTTTAACACCAACAGTATCTAGCCTATTGTGTTTCTGCGTTCAATTTAGTATGCTGGTTCCTCGTAGCTAGAACGGCCATGAGATATTTGGCCACCAGGTTGGTTGTCTCCTTGTGTTTGTCTTCGAGCAGCCAGTATAGGTAGAATTCCTCAGATCTGCCAGGTAAGCGGGACAGTATTGGCGAGATTAGGGAGAGGCGGGCATCCACATACAGAGGGCAGTAAAAGAACACATGCTCTATAGATTCAACCACCCCTACGTCGCAGGGGCATATACGTTCATGATAGGGTGTTTTTGTGTACCTGCCCAGTAGCACAGCTGTTGGGAGAGCATTAACTCGGGCCAGAGTGAACACTTTCCTGTGTTTCGGGTTTGTTAGATTTGTTAAATAATTTTGTGTAGCAAAGGGTACGTTAGTACTGCATTTAAATAGTGGCTGGTATCTGGCACAGGCTAGGTGTTTTTGGTAATCTATATCCATTGTTCTGCGCCTTACTGCTACTCTTGCATTCGTATATCCCAGGAGGTCTAGTTCTTCTTCCTGTAACCCTGATAGTTTGAGGTTTCTGAGAATTGTGTTTTTCCATGTGGACCTAAAAGAGTCTGTCAGGGTTAAAGGGGCCAGTCCTTTGGGTAAGTGTTTTAACTTTAGCCAGAAGTTTAGTGTAAGAGTCTGGACTCGTGCCTCCATGGAAGGTAAGCCCGCTTCTAGGCGTAGGGTGTTATTCGGGACACAGCATGGAGTTGCTAGGATACTTCTCAGGAATTTGGTTTGGACTTTTTCAAAAGTGTCCATTTTTTGAAGGCACATACCTGTGCGCCGTACAGAAGTTAGGCAATTATTTTCGCTGCAAACACTTTTGTGACAGCTGGGATATATTGGCCTCCCTTGGTGAAATAAAAATTCTTAATGGCTCTGCAAGCTCTTTGCACGTTGTCTGTTGCAGATTTTATCTGTTCGTTCCACCGACCCGAGGTGGACTCTGACCTCTTCGACTTTTTCCACCAAAACCATTTAAAATCTGATACCGCCCATCCAATACCAGAGAGAGAATCTAAGGACGCAGGTCACAACTACGCGGGGCTATGCTTACTACATATGTCCAATAATTTAGATCTTGGTCAAAATATGAAAGTCAGAAGGGCTGGAGTTCTAGCCATAACTTTTGTTGGCTTGTTTTAAAGCTTGGGTAGCGATTGCAAGCATTTTGACTGGCATCAACACAATCACCATCAATATCATCCTCCTCCTTATTGTTTAGTGTTTATACCTGGTGAATGATAGTTTCATAAAGAGGGAAGACGTGAAAGAGGGGGAAAATAAAATATAGATTCTGGCCATTCGAGAGCTAGATAAAATTAAAGGAGAGCAATTCAGTTGACACTCAGGCACTAGGATGGCAATCCAGATTCCCATGACTGGCAAGGAGTGGATGAGGAGACCCTCCCTGTTGTCATTTTGGGGCATTTTTCTTGAAAAAAGAGGTGTGTGTGTTGAGTCAGAAAAAGAAGGAAGGGAAAGGAAACTAGGATCTTGCTGATGGTGGGTTTATGTAGGCAACAGGAGGCCAGGTGGTGCAATGGGTTAAACCCTTGTGCTGGCAGCACAGTTAACCAGAAGGTTTGTGATTTGAATCCGGGAAGTGGGGTGAGCTCCCGTCTGTCAGCTCCAGCTTCTTCTACGGGGACATGAGAGAAGCCTCCCATAGCATGGTAAAACATCTGGGTGTTCCCTGGGCAATGTCCTTGCAGACTTCTGACCAAAAGGTTGGTGGTTTGAATCTGAAGAGTGGGGTGAGCTCCCATCTGTCAGCTCCAGCTTCTCTTACAGGAACATAAGAGAAGTCTCCCATTGGATAGTAAACCATCCAGGCATCCCCTGGGCAATGTCCTTGCAGACTGCTGACCAAAAGGTTGGCGGTTCAAATCTGAGGTGTGGAGTGAGCTCCTGTCTGTCAGCTCCAGCTTCTCCTACGGGGACATGAGAGAAGCCTCCCATAGCATGGTAAAACATCTGGATGCTCCCTGGGCAATGTCCTTGCAGACTGCTGACCAAAAGGTTGACAGTTCAAATCTGGGGTGTGGAGTGAGCTCCTGTTTGTCAGCTCCAGCTTCTCCTACGGGGACATGAGAGAAGCCTCCCATAGCATGGTAAAACATCTGGGTGCTCCCTGGGCAATGTCCTTGCAGACTGCTGACCAGTGGGACATATTACCAGAAAAGGGTGACTTTCACCTGACTTAGCCGATGGTTTGTTGACCGAAATAAAGGATAAAGGTTACTGACTGACTGACTGAGGAAAAGGTGACTAGGATGGCAAAATCAATTGCATTGTGCTACAATATTGCACCACAGTTGCAGAAGCTGAAGCTACAGAGAAGCATCAAGGATAACTCTGATTTGGAATAGAAACTGTTGGACAACTTAAGTCTTTTTCCCCCCCTGGAAGTTATTTTTCATTTCTCTTGGTGCATTACCCACACATGCTTTAAGACAGTGTTTCCCAACCAGTGTGCCGTGGCACACTAGTGTGCCATGAGCAATCATCAGCTGTGCCGTGGGAAATTGAAACCTCCAATACCCTTTCTTCCCCCTCCTGCCGAACACTTTTTCTTCTCCATTCGGCCTCCCTTCTTCCCAGCCTTGCTCTGCTTGTTTTGCCTCACTTTGCTCATGCTGCCGCTTCTGTGGGAGGGGGGAGGGAGGAAGACGTGACCCATGCAGGTGCTACTGTGCAGATTCGCCCCACGTCTTCCTCCCTCCCCTCCACAGTGCTCTCTGGATATAGGTGAACTACAACTCCAAAACTCAAGGTCAATGCCCACCAAACTCTTATAGCATTTTCTGTGTAGGAAGTTTGATTCCATTCCATCATTGGTGGAGTTAAAAATACTCTTTGATTGCGGGTGAACTATAACTCACAGCTGTTGAGCAAGACCTTTGTGTGTGTCTTTCTGCCATTCCTGCCAGGATATCTATGTTGTGTTCATCGAAACAGGCCCAGGTTTCACACTGAGTGTATAAATACATTTAAAAACATATTAACTATATGTATTACTGTGTTAGAGTGTCATTCTGTGTCATTTTGGTTGGTGGTGTGCCCCAGGATTTTGTAAATGTAAAAAATGTGCTGCGGCTCAAAAAAGGTTGAAAAACACTGCTTTAAGAAATAAAGAGATAGACTCAAAGGATGCAGTTATGAGGAGGAGTTTCTGAGACAACAACAACAACAATAATACACCACCATTAGAATACATAGATGAATTATGAGACCATTAGGATATGTAGATAGATGGATAAATAGATAATGTCGACACGTGGTAATAAAAAAGGTGTCTTGCTTAAAGGAGGATAGGAAAGAAAGCCACCCCCCAAAACAATACTTTGTTATGAAACTATTTCAAATCCTTTTGCATACTGGTGTGTGCAGAGAAACATAATGCCTTACATACTGCTTCTAGATAAATAAGAAAAAACCTATCTGCCCATATCATACATTCTTTTTGATGCTCCATGAGCGCTTTCTTGGAAAGGAGGAGCTATCGATTAACAAAACCCAAGCTTCATGACTTTATCTTCAGGCTATCAAAAGATGCCGTGATTGCAACTATGGTATAATTTATTAAAGAACATTCTTTTAGCTTGTATTGATCTTTTGTGTTTGTCTTTCCACCCTTCTCTCTCTCAATCTTCCGAATACTGCAGCCCCTTAATACGGTTCCTCATGTTGTGGTGACCCCCAACTATAGAATTATTTTCATTGCTACTTCATAACTGTAATTTTGCTACTGTTATGAATCGTAATGTAAATATGCAGGGTGTATTCTCATTCACTGAACCAAATTTGACACAAACACCTGATACGCCAAATTTGAATACTGGAGGGGGGTGGGGTGATTTTGTCATTTGGAAGTTGTAGTTGCTAGGATTTATTGTTCACCTACAATCAAAGAGCATTCTGAACTTCACTAATGGTGGGATTGAACCAAACTTGGCGCATAGAACTCCCATGATCAAGGGAAAATACTGGAAGGGTTTGGTGGGCATTGACCTTGAGTTTGGAATTGTGCTTCACCTACATCAGGGGTGCTCATTAGGTAGATCGCAATCTACTGGTAGATCGCATAGGGCGTCCTGGTAGATCGCAGGCAGGGTGGGAGGAAGGCTCAATCCCGCCCCGCAGGCTCCCGACGCCACCCAGGTGCAGACGGAGGTTGGACTGGGTGGCCCTTGGAGGTCTCCTCCTATTCTAGGAACCCATTATTATTATTATTATTATTATTATTATTATCAGAGGCTGAATGGCCATCTGTGAGGAATGCTTTGTGTTTTTCTCTTATGGAAGAAGGAGGTTGGACTGGATGGCCCTTGGAGGTCTTCTACTCTAGGAACCTGTTGTTGTTATTATTATTATTAGCAGAGGCTGAATGAATATTATCATTATTATTAATAAATTTAGGTGCTTACATTTAGTTGAATCCAGTCTTAAAATATGGCTCTCACTGAAATACATTTCCAAATATTTTGCTTTTATGGCTCTCTGAGTAGTGGGTAGGTAGATCATTTAGACTTGGATGTTTTATAAGTAGCTCATGCATGCATGCTGAAAAAGTGTGAGCACCCCTGACCTACATGCAGAGAGCACCGTGGAATCAAACAATGATAGATCAGGAACAAACTTGGCACAAATACTCAATATGCCCAAATGTGAACACTGGTGGACTTTTCGGGGAAATAGACCTTGACATTTGGGAGATGTAGTTGCTGGGATTTATAGTTCACCTGCAATCAAAGAGCGTTCTGAACCCACCAACGACAGAATTGGGCCAAACTTCCCACACAGAACTTCCATGACGAACAGAAAATACTGTGCTTTCTGATGGTCTTTGGCGACCCCTCTGACACCCCCTCATGACCCTCCCAGAGGTCCCGATATCCAGGGGAGAAACACTGACTTAGGGTGATTTTTTTCTCAGCTTTGGCACAGGGTGGGCTGGAAGAAGAGAGATTCATTCACAGCTATTCAGGGAATTTGAGAGTTTTCTCAACATTTGAACCCAAGGCAACACTCTATCCATTGCACATGGCTGTACAACGGATATACTTTCTTCCTCCCTCTCTGTAGACATTTCCAATTGTTTTACGTTAAAGCAACCCTTCTTCTCTACAAAGTCCTTATATTATTTTCATGGATGTCTTAGATGCTGAGACTGATTTGCCAGGTGTAGAGGCTAATGAGGGCGAAGATAGTGAAACCTTGGACACAAAGCGAAATTTTTATAAACAGAGGCAAAGCTTTCAGAAGCTGAGGCGATCCCTTCATTTACAGCAGAAAAAAACAAACAAACCATTATCTAGTAGGAAAGTAAAAAAGAATGCTTTTTTGTTCGTTTTGGGCACTGGAAAAGGCATATAATGATCCATGAGAGTGAATCGCCTCAGTCGAAGCAACATTGTATTTATCTCAGTCTTGGTTTCATGTGCTCTAAGTTTCATGCATCAAGTTTTAGGGTTTTTTTTTTTTTTTTGCCAAGGGTCAGTTTTGCCTATGGGATTTTCCTGCTGTTTTGTTTCATGGTTTCATGTGCCCTGCTTCATGGATTTCTATGGATTCATGGATCTGGTTCTCTTTTGAAGCTAATGAACTATTTTGGATTTTTACTGTTTTGATACATTTTACTGCTTTGCTTGCATATATTCTACAATAAAATACTTGTTGAGTTTACCAAGCTGCTTTGGTGTTTAAAGTCAGAGGTGTTCCTGCTCTGGTGTATGACTGGGGATGGGGGGTGCCATAATATTCTCTAGGGGTTGTCTGCTGCCTCTTTCTTATCGTGCGGGGCCCATTTCTCCCATCTGCTGTGCTCTAGCGGTTGTCTGCAGCATCTTTCTTACCTGACATTTTGACTGTCCGCTGTGCTCTAGGGCAGTGTTTCCCAACCAGTGTGCTGTGGCACGCTAGTGTGCCGTGAGCGATCATCAGGTGTGCCGTGGGAAATTGGAACCTTCAATACCCTTTCTTCCCCCTCCTGCCGAACACTTTTTTTTCTCCACTCGGGCTCCCTTCTTCCCAGCCTCGCTCTGCTTGCTTTGCCTCGCTTTGCTCTGGGGCAAGTCTGCACAGTAGCGCCCACACGGGTCATGTCTTCCTCCCTCCCCCCTCCCCTCCTGAACACGCTCACACTAATTTTCCCAAACTCCATCTGTGTTCACATTTGGGCATATTGAGTAGTCATGCCAAGTTTGGTCCTGATCCAACATTGTTTCAGTCCACAGTGCTCTCTGGATATAGGTGAACTACAACTCCAAAACCCAAGGTCAATGCCCACCAAACTCTCATAGTATTTTCTCTTCGTTATGGGAGTTCTGTGTGGGAAGTTTGTGTCTTTCTGCCATTCCTGCCAGGATATCTATGTTGTGTTCATCAAAACAGGCCCAGGTTTCACACTGAGTGTATAAATACATTTAAAAACATATTAACTATATGTATTACTGTGTTAGAGTGTCATTTTGTGTCATTTTGGTTGGTGGTGTGCCCCAGGATTTTGTAAATGTAAAAAATGTGCCACGGCTCAAAAAAGGTTGAAAAACACTGCTTTAGAGGTTGGGGGAGTGTGACCTGCCCAAGGCAAGTGACTAAGTAGATATTCAAATGACAGTTTTACAGAGTTCAGTGCTTAAAATTCTAAATCCCCAAGGAACTATCATGCAAAAGGTAAGCCTTTGAGCCTCTCGTTGGGATGCTGGCCTATGATTTTCCTGATCTTGGGTTTGTCTTTTGCTGATGGAAAATCTCAACTTGATTTTCCAGGCTTTTAATCTCCCTCACTGCATCACATCCTCTCTTGTTCAGCAAACTCCCCCAGTGAAACATTTTCAGGGGAGAAGGGGGCATTGCCGCACACTAGGTCAGGGACACCTTTTACCTAGCATCAAACAGGGTCCTGTAGCGGCTAACAACAGAAGTTTATTGACAAAAGACAAATACAAAAGGGGAGAAAGGCATTTCCCTAAAAGCAGTTGAAAAGGTGCCATAAAATAAGTCTAAAATGCAAAGAACAATAGTCCAAACTGGTAATGTCCATGAAAACACAAGATAGTAGAATACAGCAAAGCTCAAGATACGTGGAAACCAAAATAACAAGGTACATGAAAGTCCAAGGAGGCAAAGCATAGTCAATAATCCATAGCATGAAAACAGGAATTTAGCAAGGCAAAAATTCATTCAAACACAAAGGCAAACTTGAGAGCGGGTCACGAACAAGATTGTTTAATGACGTTGGTTGCTCTGAAGAGCTCAACGGGACAGAACCTAATTTAAGCTCAAATTTGACCCATCAAACATGCGATCATTGTATTGCCGAAGGCTTTCATGACTGGAATCACTGGGTTGTTGTGTGTTATCTGGGCTGTATGACCATGTTCCAGAAGCATTCTCTCCTGATGTTTTGCCTGCATCTATGGCAGGCATCCTCAGAGGTTGTGAGGATGCCTGCCACGGAAGCAAGCAAAACAACCTCTGAGGATGCCTGCCATAGATTCAGACAAAACGTCAGAAGAGAATGCTTCTGGAACATGGCCATACTTTCCAGAAAACACACAACAACCCATGCAATCATTTTTTTTCACCTGGACTTCAAGGACTGCTTCTCACAAATTCTTTCTGTCCTCCCCGTTAACCTGTCTTTGGCTATCTCTGAGCAGAGACCTAGTCTCTTATCATGGGTTAACCCCCCAATCGGTGGGCTGGGAAGGCATGGCCAACTGCTTCTCAGGAAAAACATGAAAAACATCTTTATTATCGAAGGCTTTCATGGCCAGAATCACTGGGTTGCTGTGAGCTTTCTGGGCTGTATGACAAAGTTCCAGAAGCATTCTCTCCTGACGTTTTGCCTGCATCTATGGCAGGCATTCTCAAACCTTGCAACTTCCGAGGATGCCTGTAATAGATGCAGTCAAAACCTCAGGAGAGAATGCTCCTGAAACATGATCAAAAAAGCCTGGAGAACTCACAACAACCCAGGAAAAACATCCACTATCTCTTTTGGCCCTAGTCTGTCTCTGTTATCTGCGGCCGGCATTTCAACCTGAGGAGACAAAAACTCAGTAAAAATCCTGTCATCTCCTTCATTCTCTGAATCAGAATCTCCAGCATTCCCAGCACCTGGCTGCTGAACCCCAACAGAAACTCCTTTGGGGAGAAAGGAGCTTGGGAAGCTCCCTTTCCCCTCATCTGGCTGCATACCCCTCAAACCTAGAACATTCCTAATGAAACTATTGAAGAAAACACAGAGAAAATTAATACGAAACCTTTTTTGAACAATTCTCCTTTCAATAAGAAGCAACACATTGTGGTCCGTGAATCAGTACTGTTATTTTATCCCATAAGAATAACAACAGGGTGTAAAAAGGCAGCATGGTTATGTAATATGCTTTAAGTAATAACCTGTGTACTTAAAAAGAGATGTCTCCCAGGTCTCCTGTGCAAGAATAGAGAAAAGCTATTGATCTACAATAAGGCAATGCTACCAACCTCTTTATGTTCTTGGAATTATCAATGCACCTAAGGGCCTGGTATCTGTTAAGATGACTTTGGATATTCTTAATGTTCTTGATTACTGTATATGTCACAGTGCATTTACACCAGGGGTGCTCATTAGGTAGATCGTGATCTACTGGTAGATTGCGTAGGACGTCCTGGAAGGCCCAGTCCCACCCTGCAGGCTTCCAACGCCGCCTAGGTGCAGAAGGAGGTTGGACTGGATGGCCCTTGGAGGTCTCCTCCTATTCTAGGAACCCATTATTGTTGTTGTTATCATCATCATCATCATCAGAGGCTGAATGGCCATCTGAGAAGAATGCTTTGATTGTGTTTTTCCCTTATGGCAGAAGGAGGTTGGACTGGATGGCCCTTGGAGGTCTCCTACTTTAGGAACCTATTGTTATTGTTACTATTATTAGTAGTAGTAGCAGCAGAGGCTGAATGAATATTATCATCATTATTATTATGAATAAATTCAGGGGCTTATTCTACTCACATTTAGTTGAATTCAGTCTTAAAATATATTATATGGCTCTCACTGAAATACATTTCCAAATATTTTGCTTTTATGGCTCTCTGAGTAGTGGGGAGGGAGATCATTTTGACTTGGATGTTTTATAAGTAGCTCGCATGCATGCTGAAAAAGTGTGAGCACCCCTGATTTACACTGTAGAATTACTGCAGTTTGAAACCACTTTAACTGACATGGCTCAATACTGTGGAATATGGGAGCTGTAGTTTTATAAGGTGTTTACTAGCCTTCTCTGCCAAAGTATGTTGGTGCCTCAGCAAATTACAAACCCCAGGATTCAATAGCATTAAGCTTTGGCAGCTAATGTGTCATCAAACTGCATTAATTCTGCACTGTAGAAGTACTTTTAGACAGAAATATAGGGTTTATCTGGATGAATTGGACAAAACATGCACGATTGCAAACATAAAATACGACAAAGGATTGGTAATGGGTAGCCATTAAGGTTTAAGCATAATTTGGATAGGGATGTTCCTACTGTATGGGCAATGATGTATCATCCAATTAAGTCAGTGGTTCCCAACCTGTGAGCCGCAGCCCAATGGTGGGCCACAAGATCTAAAATAAGGTTCACGGCTCTAGATAATTAAATATGGCTTTCTGTGGGTGAACAGATGATGACTACTGGATGGCATGTGTTCTGTATTTATTTATTTATTTATTTACATTATTTATATTCCGCTCTTCTCACCCCAAAGGGGACTCAGAGCGAATTACAGTACACATACTTAGCAGACAATCCCTGCTGTTTCAACATACAACATACAGCATATAGATGAACAGAGGCAAACTCTGGCCACCAGGGGGAGCTGACGCACTTCTCATATCTCCACGTTCCAGCGTCCCTTGTTCCTTCTACATTTCTTAGCATTTCTGGAGTTCTTTAATGGCCTCATAATTCAGTCAAAATTTGCCTCCCCACTTAATGTGGTACCTTTATCTCCTACTTGACAGATGCAACTGTCTTTCGGGCTGCAAAGGTCGACAGCAGGCTATACTTAAGGTCGAGCACCCACCTCGACCCAGGCAGGCCTTGAACTCATGACCTAATGGATTCGTTTCAATTGGTTCAGCTCGAGGATGTGGACAAGATCCTTGGGGAAGCGAGGCCTACCACATGCATCCTAGACCCCTGCCCATCCTGGCTGATCAAGGAAGCCAGAGGGGGTTTGGCAGAGTGGGTGAAGGTGGTGGTTAATGCCTCCTTACAGGAGGGCAAAATTCCAGCCAGCTTAAAGCAAGCTGTGATAAAACCGCTGTTGAAAAAACCATCACTGGATCCCACTCAATTAGTGAACTATCGGCCAATTTCCAATCTCCCCTATTTGGGCAAAGTCATGGAGTGTGTGGTGGCTTCGCAACTCCAGGGATTCTTGGTAGACACTGATTATCTTGATCCGGCACAGTCTGGCTTTAGGCCGGGACATGGTACTGAAACAGCCTTGGTCGCCTTGGTAGATGATCTACGCGGGAACTCGACAGGGGAGTGTGTCCCTGTTGGTTCTGCTGGACCTCTCAGCGGCTTTCGATACCGTAGACCACGGTATCCTTCTGGGTCGCCTTGCAGATATGGGGCTTGGGGGTACTGCATTGCAGTGGCTCCAATCCTTTCTGGAAGGTCGCACCCAGAAGGTGTTATTGGGTGACACCTGTTCGGCTCCGCAACCTTGGTCTGGTGGAGTCCCTCAGGGTTTAGGTCTGTCCCCGATGTTATTTAACATCTACATGAAACCGCTGGGAGAGATAATTCGGAGTAAGGTGTTATCTGTACACAGATGACGTCCAGATCTGTCACTCCTTCCCACCTGTCACCAAGGAGGCTGTCCAGACTTTGAACCGGTGCTTGGCTGCTGTGTCGGACTGGATGAGGGCTAGCAAATTGAAACTTAATCCAGACAAGACAGAGGTCCTCCTGGTCAGTCGAAAGGCCGAACAGGGCATAGGGTTACAGCCTGTGTTGGACGGGGTTACACTCCCCCTTAAGACGCAGGCTCGCAGCTTGGGAGTGATCCTGGATTCATCGCTGAGCCTGGAGCCCCAGGTCTCAGCGGTGGCCGGGGGAGCTTTTGCACAGTTAAGACTCGTGCACCAGTTGCGCCCGTACCTTGGGAAGTCTGATCTGGCTACGGTCGTCCACGCTCTGGTCACATCCCGAATAGATTACTGCAACGCGCTCTACGTGGGGCTGCCTTTGAAGACAGTTCGGAAATTACAACCAGTCCAACGGGCGGCAACCAGACCACTAACTGGAGCTACATACAGGGAGCATACCACCCCCTGTTGTGTCAGCTCCACTGGCTGCCGGTCCAATTCCGGGCTCAATTCAAAGTGCTGGTGTTGACCTTTAAAGCTCTATACGGTTCTGGCCCAGCTTACTTGTCCGAACGCATCAGCCGCTACATCCCACCCCGTAATCTAAGATCATCCGGGGAGGCCCTGCTCTCGCTCCCTCCTACTTCTCAAATGTGGATGGTGGGGACGAGGGATAGGGCCTTCTGGGTGGTGGCTCCCCGCCTGTGGAATGCGCTCCCTATCGATGTACGATCCACCTCATCCCTCCTGGCATTCAGGAAAAAAGTAAAATCCTGGCTGTGGGACCAGGCGTTCACATAGTAGCACAGGACAGCACTTTAGTAGTTTTAATGGAAAGTTGGTGAATAGGGCTCAATGCTTTTATGGATGGAACACTGTTTTTAACATAGGTGAATGCATAGGATGTGTGAATATAATTATATTTTAATGTATTTTATTGTCAAATGCTGGAGGGTTTTATATTGTGTTTTATACTGCAATTGTGATGTAGGCATCAAATTATGCCTTTTGGAAGCCACTCTGAGTCCCCCCTCGGGGGTTGAGAAGAGCGGGGTAAAATGCCATAAATAAATAATACTGGTCAGAGAGATCTTATGCAGCTGACAATTAGCCAGCTGTGCCACATTCTGATAATTTCTGTATCAGAAAATTAGATCCGATGTGGTCAATCCAATGCAGTTTTCTAAATCAGCACCCTAGATAACCAAACTGAATCTAAAGTTGACCAAAATCTGATTTTGGTACTAATGTTGGAGAGTGATCCCTTGTCAAGAGGTCCCTGGACAATTGGTCCCTGATCAAAAAAAGGTTGAGACCCACTGAATTAAGGCCAGCAATCCTTCTTGGACTGGACCTTTTGAATTTATGGAATTTCCTCCTCTGGTGGTTCAGCATGCAACTGTCAGGCCAGCCGAACGCCGAAGATGAACCACGCGGAAGCTTTCTGGTCAATTCAATTTCTTTATTCAGGAACATAACAGTTGAAGCCAAAAAGTTCTGTCCCAACCCACCCCAGCCCTTTTATACCCCAACCCTGGGAACCATCCCTTCTCCCCAGTCTCACGGGGAGGTGCAGATCCCTTGGGAGCGGCCCTATCTCCCTGCTCCCAGCCGGCCAGCTGGGGATTGTTATGGCTAGGGTGCTGGTCGGGATCCGGATCCCATCGGCCTTGTTGATGGCCGTGGGCATCGATCCCTGACAGGACGGCCACCTCCTCTTCCTCCACCTCCTGTGAAAATAATGAGGTGCCATTAGTCTCCGGGCCCCACGGGGCCGTGGTAACGCTTCAGCAGGCTGCAGTGAAATGAGGGGTGCACCTTACCCATACCCTTGGGCAAGGCCAGCTCATAGGTCACCTGGTTGATCGCTCTGACAACCCTGAACGGCCCCAAGTACTTGGGCCCCAACTTGCAGGACGGCAAGCCCAACTTTATGTTTTGGGCCGACAACCACACCAAGTCCCCTTCGCAATAGGTCTCAGCCCCTTGCCACTTGCGGTCGGCGAAGCGCTTGTGGGTGCGCTGTGCCGTGCCCAATGTCTTGGTTACCTTTTCCCATTCCTCTCTAGTGTCGCATCTCCAACCCACCTCCTTTTCCTCCTCTTGCCATTTCGGGAGGCGGGGCAGGGGGGGAACCTCCTGCCCGTATATGATGGAGAAAGGGGTTTTACCAGTGGAAGAGTGCACCGACCCATTGTATGCCATCTCTGCATACGGGAGTAAGTCCGCCCAATCAGTCTGCTCCTGGTTGGTGTAAATGCGGAGGTAATGGCTTAAAGTCTGTTGCGCCCTCTCCACGCTGCCATTACTCATAGGGTGATATGCTGACGTAAGGTTACGCTCCGCCCCTAAGCTTGAGAGGAACTGATCCCAAAACTGGGCGGTGAATTGAACCCCACGGTCGCTGATGACCTGCTCTGGACACCAATGTAGCCTGTAAATATGCTGTATATACAGTTTGGCCATCCGCGGATGGCAGTTTAGTCAAGGGGATAAAATGTGCCTGTTTTGAAAACAGGTTGAGCACGGTCCAGATGTATCTAAACCCCCGGCTGGGGGGAGCTCTCCCACAAAATCCGTGCTTACATGTGTCCACGGCCGGCTGGGGGACGCTACCACTTGTAACAAACCTCTGGGCTTCCCTGTGGGGACTTTATTTCTGGCACATGCCTCACATCCTTGGATGTATCTGTGGGTATCGCCCCACATCCCCGGCCACCAATAGCTCTGTCTGAGGGCCAGGTAGGTCTTAATGGGGCCCCAATGCCCCGCACTTTTGTGGTCATGATTCCTTTCCAAGACCCTGGTCCGGAGCGCCAGTGGGATGTATAGTTTGGTTCGGGCAAACCAGAATCCACCCTGGAGTTGGCAATCTTTGCAGTTGTGATCAAGCCACTCGTCCCCCTCGAACCCCTTGAGCAGCGCAGCCTCCCACTCTCCCAAGAGCCTCTTCCCGGGTACCCCCTCTATCTTTTCCTTCTTGAGCGCCTGGGAATGGGTCTGGACTGCTAATCCCCATTGCTTCTCTGAAAAGATGCTCTCCTGTCCTTGCATGGGCGCGGGACCCGGGGAGGGATATTGTGACAGAGCATCCACAACTACGTTGTCCTTCCCTTTTACGTGGCGGATGGTAAAGTCAAACCGTGAGAAATACTGTGCCCACTGGACCAATTTGGGTGAGAGCTTCTGGGGGGTCCTGAGGTATATCAGATTCCGGTGGTCACTTAACACCACGAAGGGGTGCCTGGCCGCCTCCAAGAAGTGACGCCACGTTTGCAAAGCAAATTTTACCGCAAACGCCTCCTTCTCCCACACCGGCCATTTCCTTTCCCCCCCCCCAATTTACGGGAAAAGTAGGCACAGGGTCGGAGGTTCCCCTGCGTATCCTCCTGTAGAAGGGCCCCGCCAAACGCCCAATCCGAGGCGTCGCACTGAACTAAGAACGGCTTTTCCTGGTCCGGGTGGATCAGGAGTGGCGCCTGAGTAAACGCTCTTTTGAGCTCCTCGAACGCCCTTTGGCAGGCCTCGGTCCAACCCAATTTCGCTCCCGGGGCTTTTCTTTTTTTGGACTCCCCTTTGCCTTTAGGTTTTAAGAGCTCTGTGAGGGGAAATGTGAGTGCCACAAACCCCTCTATAAAAGACCTGTAGAAGTTTGCAAAGCCTAAAAACGACTGGAGCTGCCTCCGGGTTTGGAGGGCCTCCCACTCCTGGACGTCTGCCACCTTGCTCGGATCCATGGCTATCCCCTCGCGGGAAATCATGTAACCCAGGAAGTCAATCTGCTCCTTGTTAAACTCACACTTAGCAAGCTTAGCATACAGCTTGGCTTGCCGCAACCGCTCCAGGACCTCCCTCACTAATTTCACATGCTGGTCTTTGGCCCGAGACACTACGACAATGTCGTCAAGATACACATAGACTCCCTTATAGAGGAGGGGGTGCAATACTTCGTTAATCAGTTGCATGAAAATCCCCGGGGCTCCGGACAGGCCGAAAGGCATGACGGTCCATTGATAGAGCCCCAGGGGACATGCGAACGCCGTCTTCCAACGTCACTGGGCTTGACCCGAACCATATGGAAGGCGTCTATAAAATCTAATTTAGTGAAGTATTGACCCCCTCCCAGCTGGCCAATGAGGTCCTTAATAAGTGGTAAAGGGTAGCAATTGGTGGTGCTAACCACGTTGAGGTCGCAGTAATCTATGCAAAGCTGCGGGGCCCCATCCTTCTTTCTTTGGAAAAGTATCGGGGCCGCTATTGGGGAGTCGGACACCTCTATGAACCCCTTCTCCATATACCCATCAATCTGTTCCCTCAGAACCTCCTTTTCTGATTGGGAAAAAGGGTATATTTTGGGTTTGGGTAGCGCCTCCCCCTCCCGGATTTCCACGTTCCTTTGGGGTGGCATGTGGCTGGCACCCTCGGGGCTGAAAACATCGGAGTAGTCTTGGTACTCCACCAGCAACCCGGGGACGGGCACAACGTCCCCCGGGCTGGGCAGACTTTGCCCGGCGCCCTCCCCCTTCCCTGGGGCTTGGCAGGTAACTGTCCCCTTTTCCCAAATCTATCTGGGGGTTGGCTTGTGCCAGCCAGGGCATCCCCAGTATGACATCTTGGTCCGTAGGGATAACGCCATGAACTCCTTGGTGTATTCCGTAACTGAGCGCGTCCCTTGGCGGAGCGCCCGAAGTGCTTCTTTGTTCTTGACTCGTGCCAGCGGATCCCGGAAACGTTCTTCCACCGCTCGCAGGAATGCCCTCACATTCTGCAGGCATGGGTCGCGTCGATCGTGGCACTGCACGAACCAATCGGCCGCCCGGCCTCGGAAGGTGGCCCCGATGGCCCGGACATGGCCCCTCTCGCTCAGGTAAGTGTGCCCGTAATCTTCCATGTGGTTACGGGCAATGGTGGTGAAGAACGCCACTCTGTAGGCCTCACCTCCGAATTCCACCCAGAACTCTTTTCGCCTGGGAGGGGGCCACACCATCCCCGGGGCTGCAGGGGCAGGAGGCCCCTGCCACAACTCTTCCAGGCCCTTTTCGGCCTGGTCGCCCAGGTATCCAGATCCCCTTCCATTATGGTAGAGAGGCTGGGGCGTCCTGCGGCATGTGCAGTCGAGGTCTGCTTCCCATCCTCCATCCATGTGTAGTAGGTAAAATCTCCCGCACCCGAAGCACTCCATGCCGACCGGGATCATTGTCCTCTTAACAACGCTTGGTCCCTTTTATCCATCGCCTGGGAAAGGGACTGCAGAGTGGTCTCTAGGCTCCCCATCCGGCCCTCCAGCTCGGCCACCTGCGTTGGAGAGACTGCTCTCGGACTCTCCTCTCCTCGGGAAGCGGCGGCGGCCTCTCCTGCCCAGAATGGGCCCTCACGCTTACTCCAGGCCTCCGTCATCCTGGTTTCGTCCGGAGTGAGGTTCCAAAGCGGCGATGGAGCCTCTGCCCCATTGAATGCTCCACCAGCAGCTCCCCCCTGCATGTTGAGTCTCTCCGGATTGCCTGGGAAAACTCGATGACTTTTTGGCTTCTGTCAGGCTAGCCGACTGGCGAAGATGAACCACGAGGAAGCTTTCCGGTCAATTCAATTTCTTTATTCAGGAACATAACAGTTGAAGCCAAAAAGTACTGTCCCAACCCACCCCAGCCCTTTTATACCCCTACCCTGGGAACCATCCCTTCTCCCCAGTCTCACGGGGAGGTGCAGATCCCTTGGGAGTGGCCCTATCTCCCTGCACCCAGCCGGCCAGCTGGGGATTGTTATGGCTAGGGTGCTGGTCGGGATCCGGATCCCATTGGCCTTGTTGATGGCCGTGGGCATCGATCCCTGACACCACCATTATGAATTTGTAATAAATTTCTATGACTTGAAGTTGATCTATTCAGAATTTCTCTTCTCCTCTGTCTCTCATCCATAATACTGATGAAAATGAAACAGTAATTGGGAAAAATTGTCTTGAATTTTGTTGGTTAATCCCAACTGGAATAAACCAATTGCATTGATTTTTGAATGGCACGGTCATTTCTAGATAAATCACATTGATGGAATAACTACTCTGGTTAGAATTGACAAATTGATTCAAGCTATTGATTGTAACAATGCCATCACAGTTTTTTGAACTGTGGGGGATTGGGATCAATATGTGGTAGCCTTTCATTCCTCAACATTGTCAAACTCTTACATTAATCAAGAGAATTAAAACAACTTAGAACTGCCCCTTTAACACACACACGGAGACGTAGCAAAGGCTAACTATGTTTATTGAATAAAAACAAATCCAAAAAGCAATTCACTTAATAAAGTTCATGAAATAAAGCAATCAGCACAAAGCTGCAGTTCAGTAAAGTAAGCAAAGTTCCAAAAGGTAGATTCAAAGACAAGCGTAGTAAAAAGCTTGGCAAGGCTCCCGGATTCACTCCGAACGTAGCAAGGGATCTGCACCAATGCGAATCCCATACAAGGCAAGGTCTTGGTTCAAGGCGAGCCAAACTAGGCTCCAAGATTCACTCCGCTTCAACGCCCTTCAGATCAGACGTGGCCGGAGAACTGACGATCAGTTCCCACGGGGCCGTTCTTAATCCCTCGGCCTGGAACCCCGACGATCTAGGGCCCGGCGTCTCCAGTCTCTACTTTCCGAACGGCGACGGTCTAGGGACAGATGCCAGCTCCTCCTGCCCTCCTCTATGTCCCTGCGCCTGTTATGAGAACGGCCCCGTTCTGGCAGTCCAGAATCGCTATCTTCCTGAGAAGCAGCCTCCCCCGGAGTTTCCCAGCCGCTAGCCTCCATCTGCTGCCCGGCCAGCTCTTGGGAACCTCGACCGTTTGGGAATTCATAACTATCTCCGCTATCTGCTTCGCTGCCTCCCATCTCCACCTGGTCCGCTCCTTCCCCGGGAGAATGCTCCCACTCGAGATCCCAGGCTAAACTCTCTACAGGTGAACTGGGCAAAGGTACGGCTGACCAATCTTGCTCTGGGCCTTCCAACTCATCCTCCGAGTCCCTTCCAGCCTGTGCGGGTCCCAATGCCAACGGGACCCCCGGTGCATCGCCCCCCCCCCAGTGGCACGAACGGACCCATGGGTGCTACACTATCCCCCCCCTCAGGGCCCCCCCTGGGCCGCCCCCGGGGCTTGGGCTTGTCAGGATACTTGCGGTGGAAACGAGCCACCAGCTCCGGCGCGTGTACATCTCGAGCCTTGACCCAAGCACGTTCTTCCGGGCCAAAACCTTTCCAGTCAATGAAGTACTCCAACTTCCGGTAACGGAGGCGGGCATCCAAGATGTCCTGCACCTCGACCTCCTCTCCGCCCTCCCGCATCACGGGGGGAGGAGGCGGCTGCGTCACGTCAGGCCGCACCCCCTTCGCCGGGCGGAGCAAGGAGCGATGGAACACCGGGTGGAGTTTCATGTCCGCTGGGAGTTGTAGTTTGAAAGAAACAGGGCCCACCTTCTCCAACACCTTGTAGGGGCCCAAAAATCTCGCATCCAATTTGCGGCTCGGCCGTTGAGTGGGCAAATTCTTGGTAGACAACCAGACTCGATCCCCCACTAGGATGTCAGGACCCTCCTGGCGCCGCCGATCAGCCATCCGCTTGTAGTCGGCCTTGGCCTGGTCCAATTGAGTTCGTAGCAAATCTTGAAGTGCAGCGAGCTCCCGCAGCCAATCCTCCGCCACCGGCACCTCCCCCGACGGAGTCACGGGGGGGTAGAACCGGGGATGGTATCCATAGTTGGCAAAGAAAGGAGTCTCCTTGATGGATTCCTGGGTCGCATTGTTGTACGCAAACTCCGCCATGGACAACAAAGACGCCCAGTTACTTTGCTGGTAGTTAACATAGCACCGCAGATACTGCTCCAAGGTGGCATTCACCCTTTCGGTCTGGCCATCGGTCTGAGGATGATGGGCCGTAGACATCCGCGCCTCAATCCCCAGCTGCTTCTGGACAGCCTTCCAGAACTGGGAAGTGAACTGGGAACCACGGTCCGTCACCAAACTCTCGGGCAGGCCATGCAACCGAAACACATGTTGCACAAACATATCGGCCGTCTCCTTGGCCGTAGGCACCCCCACACAGGGGATGAAGTGTCCCATCTTGGTGAGACAGTCCACCACGACCAGGATCGTGGTGAACCCCTTAGACTTGGGTAAATCAGTGATGAAATCGGCCGAAATCATCTTCCAGGGAGCGGAGGGGGTCGGAAGCGGCTGGAGCAAACCGGCCGGCTTGCCCCCCGGGTTCTTGGCCCGCTGGCACACAGGGCAGGATCCCACAAAGTCCTCCACATCCCGGCGTACTTTGAGCCACCAAAAGTCCCGTAGGACCAGCTGCAGAGTCTTAAAGAGCCCAAAATGTCCCGCTGCCTTGGTGTCGTGGCAAAGCTTCAGAATGTCCCCCCGCTCCGGGCCCGGAGAAACATAAACAGAGTCACGGTGATAGAGCACCCCGTCTCTCACCTGAAACGGAGCCTGCACCCCCCTTGGTCAGCTGCTCTTGCACCCAAGGGTCGTCCCGTTGGCGAGCCTGAACCCGCACACTCAACGGCCGCTTATCTACAGGGCGAGGCGGGGCCGCCGGAGCCGGCACGGGAGCCGTTCGAGCGGCTGCAAAGTTCTCCGCTTTGAGCAGAGGCTGCTCGGGGAGGCCTTCCCCCCCGCGGACATACTCCGGCTTCCGGGACAGGGCATCAGCTTGCTTGGTCTGCTTGGGGGTCACATAGTGAATGCGGAAATTGAAGCGCTCAAAGAACAGGGACCATCTCTGTTGCCTTTGGTTCAATTTGCGCTGAGACTTCAAGTGCTCCAAATTCCGGTGGTCGGTGTGAACTTCCACCGGGAATTTGGCCCCTTCCAGGAGGTGTCTCCAGACTTCAAACGCCACCTTGATGGCCAAAAGTTCCTTCTCCCAAATGGTATAGTTCTTCTCCGGCGCCGTGAGCTGCCGGGAATAGTAGGCGCAGGGCAACAAGTCCGTCCCCTGTGGTTGGAGCAGGATCGCTCCCACAGCCACATCAGAAGCGTCAGCCTGCACGATGAAGGGAGTGCGGGGGTTGGGGTGCTGCAAAAGCGGCTGAGTGGTGAACAGCTGCTTCAGCCTCCGGAACCCCGCGTCCGCCTCCGGCGTCCACCGGAACGGCGCCTTACCCCGCAGGCACTGGGTGATGGGATCAGCCCACTTGGCAAAGTCAGGAATGAACTTTCTGTAGTAGTTGGCAAAGCCCAGGAAGCGTTGAATGTCCTTTTTGCTGGCCGGAGCCGCCCAGTCAACCACAGCCTGGATCTTGGTGTCATCCATGGCTATGCCCGTGGAAGAAATACGGTAGCCCAGAAAGTCCACCTCACGCAGATCAAACGCACACTTCTCCAGCTTAGCATAGAGCCCGTGGGCCCTCAGTCTCTGGAGCACTTCCCTGACGTGGCGGTCATGGGTGGCCTGATCCGGAGAAAAATCAGCAAATCATCAAGGTAGACGGCCAGATATCGATCCAGCAGGTCTCGGAAAATGTCATTCATGAAATGTTGGAAACAGGCGGGGGCGTTGCACAAACCGAATCCCATCACCAGGTATTCGAAACTGCCCCACTTGGTCTGGAACGCAGCCCCGCATCCGTTCCAGCAACTCGGGGATCAGGGGCAAGGGGTAGCGGTTGCGAATCGTGATCTTGTTGAGCTCCCGATAGTCATTACACAACCGCAGTTCCCCTGATTTCTTCTTGACAAACAGGATGGGCGCCCCCGCCGGGGACTGCGAGGGGCGGATGAACCCCTTCCGCAGGTTTTCGTCCAGGAAATCGCGAAGGGCCTGCTGCTCCGGGTCCGAGAGGGGGTAGAGCCTCCCCCTCGGGATCGGGGCTCCGGGTTCCAAATCAATGGCACAGTCATAAGGCCGGTGCGGAGGCAGCCGTTCCGCCTCCTTCTCGCTGAAAACGTCCCAAAAACCAGCGTACTTCCGGGGCAGCGTCGCCACTGTAGTCACCTCTTGCGCCGCACACGCCCGGGCCATCATGCACTGGCTCTGGCAATGGTCAGAAGCAAAAACAAGCTGTCGCTTGGCCCAGGAGATCTGGGGATCATGGAGCGTCAGCCACACAATCCCCAACACAATAGGAAAGTCCGACAGCTTGGTCAGGAGAAAGGAAATCTCTTCCTTGTGAGAACTAGTCCACATCCTGGTGGGAGCGGTATACTGGGTCACAGCCCCAGCTTTCAAGGGCCTCCCATCAATAGTCTGAACGCCCTTGGGCTCTTGAAGATCCAGAAATTGTAATCCAGCAGACTGGGCATAGTCTGCGTCAATGAAGTTGTTGGTAGCCCCCGAGTCGATCATGGCATGGACCATCAGCGGCCCCTTCTCGGCAGACCAGAGGGTGACCATAACAAGGAACAGTTGTCCAGTCTTGGGTTCCGGAGGAAGATGGGCGACGGCGGCCGAGTGAGCGAACCCTCTTACACTCGGCCGGACCCTTCCCCCGCCGCCTGAAGGGCTTCCTCAGGCTCGGGGGGGCTGGCCACCGCTGCAGAAGCGCGAGGGGTCTTCCCACGCGGTTTCTGGGGGCAGTCACGAGAAAAATGACCCGAGCCCCCACAGTACCAACAGAGGTTGAGTCTTTGGCGCCGGGCCTTTTCGGCGGCGTCCACTTTAGGCCGCACCGTGCCCAGTTGCATCGGTTCAGAGTCATCCACAAAAGGGGTGGGAGCAGGAATCTGGCGGGGCACAAACTGGCCGGTCCCGGCCTCCCGCTTGCTCGGCGGTTTCTCTGTCGGGCCGCCCCCCCACCTCCTCTTGTGTTGCGTGGCCGCCTCCGCCCGCAGACTCAGGGCGATGGCCTCCTCCAGGTCGGCCGGCCGGGGCAACTGCAACATCTGTTGTTGAAGCTCGGGCGAGAGTCCCGCTAGATACGTATAGCGTAAGGCCGCCACTTCCCACTTGGTCTGGCTGGCCAACACTCGGAAACGGGAAATGTACTGGGCCAAGGACATGTCCTTCATGGTCAGCCGTGCCAAATCCCGTTCCGCCAGGTCCTCGTTGACGGGAGGTCCCCAGGTCGCCCGGATCGCCGCCAGAAAAGTGTCCAAAGTGCCCACATGAGGAGACGCTGCATTGATGAGGGAAGTTGCCCAAGTCGCTGCCATCCCCTCCATGCAGTTGAACACGAACCCCACCTGGGCTCTGGGGGTGGCAAACTCGTTGGGCCGCAGCTCCAGGTACATCCTGACCTGGGCAAGAAAAACTTCCACCGCCGCCGGATGTCCATTGAACCGTGCCGGGGCATTCACCGACGGGTGCCGCCCCGCTCGGGTCCGCAACTCCGCCACCTCCTGCTGCAACGCCACCACCTGCTGATCCGTCAGGTTTGCCATGGCGACAGTGGGGACGATGGGAGCCTGGGTGCGCTGCCGGCGGTTCCTGGTACGTCCCGTGGTGCGAAAAAGGGGTTCGAGGAGTTCTCCGGCCAACTGTCACAAATACCGACTTAGAACTGCCCCTTAAACACACACACGGAGACGTACCAAATGCTAACTATGTTTATTGAATAAAAACAAATCCAAAAAGCAATTCACTGAATAAAGTTCATGAAATAAAGCAATCAGCACACAGCTGCAGTTCAGTAAAGTAAGCACAGTTCCAAAAGGTAGATGCAAAGCCAAGCGTGGTAAAAAGCTTGGCAAGGCCCGGATTCACTCCGAACGTAGCAAGGGATCCGCACCAATGCGAATCCCATACAAGGCAAGGTCTTGGTTCAAGGCGAGCCAAACTAGGCTCCAAGATTCACTCCGCTTCAACGCCCTTCAGATCAGACGTGGCCGGAGAACTGACGATCAGTTCCCACGGGGCCGTTCTTAATCCCTCGGCCTGGAACCCCGACGATCTAGGGCCCGGCGTCTCCAGTCTCTACTTTCCGAACGGCGACGGTCTAGGGACAGATGCCAGCTCCTCCTGCCCTCCTCTATGTCCCTGCGCCTGTTATGAGAACGGCCCCGTTCTGGCAGTCCAGAATCGCTATCTTCCTGAGAAGCATCCTCCCCCCCCAGCCGCTAGCCTCCATCTGCTGCCCGGCCAGCTCTTGGGAACCTCGACCGTTTGGGAATTCATAACTATCTCCGCTATCTGCTTCGCTGCCTCCCATCTCCACCTGGTCCGCTCCTTCCCCGGGAGAATGCTCCCACTCGAGATCCCAGGCTAAACTCTCTACAGGTGAACTGGGCAAAGGTACGGCTGACCAATCTTGCTCTGGGCCTTCCAACTCATCCTCCGAGTCCCTTCCAGCCTGTGCGGGTCCCACTGCCAACGGGACCCCGGTGCATCGCCCCCAGTGGCACGAACGGACCCATGGGTGCTACATACTGCAGTCAATTTGAAGCAGTTCTTTTCAGAAATATTAACATGATCTAACCATTATAATTGAGTGTAATACAGTCCCACCCTATAGATTAGAAGAGAAATAGCATTCTAATACTTGTGAAATTGATTGAGATGAGTCAATAAAAATGTTTAGATAATCTTGACACTGATTATTTAAACAGGCAGGAGAATATCAATATAAACCAAGAGTGGCCTATTTTCTTAAATTTAGAGCTCATGTTAATATTTAAATGAGGATTATTTACAGTGTAAAGCCTCAAATCCTCTCAACTTTGCTCTTTCACGTTGTAGTCAGTGACCGAAAAAATATATGTTTTAAGAGTACGCAGCACTTTTGTATTTAAAGTCTGGTGTTAGCCATTGTATTAATTCACAATAGATTCATAAGTCTTGCAGTGATTGATAAATCCATCATACTTAATAGTATTAAGCTATCTCACTGCAAATGATACATGTGTAAGAGAGGGAAAATAAAAATGCTGCCCTTAGCATAACCACAAGCACAGCAAACAAGTGAGACAAAGAAAGAAGAAAATTGTGAAACTAGGTCATGCAATACATGCTAAGATTGCTTTTCATTTTGCATGATAATTATTTGTCTAAAATGTAAAATAATTGTAGTCTACTCAGTCATCTCATCTGGAATTACAGTAGTGAAATTGAGATGTTTGCTGTGTTATAGGAGCACAAACTGAAAAGATAGCTGCACTCAGAGGCCATAAATCAACAACTTGTACTAGCTTCCAACTTTTTACTGAGCTCAGTTCAAGGGGCTGCTTTTGACTCATAAAAGCCTCAACAGTTTGGGACAAGGGTGTTCAAAAGGCTGAATCCATACAGTAGAGTCTCGCTTATCTACCATAAATGGGCCAGCAGAACAAAAATGTTGAATAAGTGAAAATGTTGGACATTAAGGAGGGATTAAGGAAAAGCCAATTAAACGTCAAATGATGTTATGATTTTACAAATTAAGCACCAAAACATCATGTTTTACAAGCAATCAACAGAAAAGCAGCTCAGTGCATGATAATGTTATGTAGTAATTACTGTATTTACAAATTTAGCACAAAAACAGACAAGGATCATTTCTTTCTCCCACCCTGGACATTATTCCACAGGTAAATATACATTCCACTTCCCTCACTTATGGATCCGGACAGGAGTATAATGCAGAATGTTGGATAAGAGAGGGTTGGATAAGTGAGCCTCTAGTGTACTTAGAATAATAGAATCATAGAGTTAGAAGGGATCACCTAAGTCATCCAGTCCAAACTCCTCCTGTATAGGAAAAGAACACTCAAAGCATCTCCAACAGATGGTCATCCAGTCTCTATTTAAAAGCCTTTAATGAAGGAGTTTCCACTACATTCCAAGGCAGTGACTTCCACTATTGAACAGGTCTTACAGTCAAGTTCTTCCTAATGTTCAGGTATAATCTCCTATTCTGAAATTTGAAACCATTATTCCAAGTCCTAGTCTCCAGGGCAGCAGAAAACAAGCCTGCTCCCTTTTCCTTATGCCATCCTTTCAAATATTTAAGTATTCATCCTTGCAGAATAATTCATCCTTACCTCAATCACTATTCTCTTAGAGCACATAATGTTCCTCCAGTATCTCCAGATTTGAATTAAAACCACTTCTTTTAGATATTTGGAAGGCTTGAATGCATTTTTTTTAAAAAAAAACTTTGCACTTTCTTGGGGAAAAACTGGGGGGGGGGGGTGTTACACATATCCCCTGAGTTCCAAATTGGGATAGAATTCATGTAGCGTGGTTGAATGGTGGGGCAGGATTGTGGATTAGTACACATGTAGCTAACTCTAGCCATTACTTCACGAACGAAGATTCTTAGGAAGGACTCATCTCATGCTTTTTACAAGCGCATTATTGACTAAAAAGACCAATCTGTAGCTAACTACATAGCCAAATAATCAGGTGTTAGCAAGGCTTCTGAAATACACTTAACACTTTCAAACTAACATTCCGTATCTGTATAAAGTGGAAGGTGAGCCAAGTTCATGGTAGAATGGTTCCCAAATGGGTTGATCATGGCATCCTCATTGAGAAAGTGCGGTGTTAACTTTTTTAGTTCAAGCTATGTATGTAGACATTCACATATTTGAATACCTGAAGAGGATCCTTCATTTCAGGCAATCTGCCAGTCTTTGATTATTTGATTATTTTTCACCTTGCAGCCCCTATATTCTAGGGGTGGGGTGTATGTTAATAAGTGGAATATGTACATTTGTGTGCATTCACAGGGTCTTGATGGGAAACAGGGACGTGGAGCATACTGTTTAGGATGGGGAGCATTTTGGAGCAGGAACTCATGGGGGAGTAAAGAAGCTGGTTAAGATAACATGAATACAAGAACTGGAAAATCCTGGTTCTTAAGCATTGTAACCAGAGGTGTGCTACTACCAACAGTGCTATGGATTTTGAAGGAAACTCTTGTTGTGACTGCCTTCCTTCTGGAAATCTTTGTCCTCAATGTGAAAGACCATGTGGATCCAGAAGAAATCTTTACAATCATTGGCAGATCGATTACCAAGACTGGAATGCAATCATACTTGGCCATGATGATGGCAAGTTAACCAAGTTCTGTTTGGATTAGTTAAATTGACTGAGCCTCTCTTTCCCCAAATGTATGCTGGCCAATCTGGTTTCCAGGTGTCTAAGGAGAGGAGGCCTCCTCCTTCTCACCTGTCCAACAGGCCCTGTAAAGTTGGATGAAGATCTTCCTTTCAACTTTTTCAAGAGAGTTGGTGGAATGGAAAAGGATAGAAGGGACCGTGGGTGGTGTGCAGGTCTTCAGGGTGGATGGAAAGGAGAATAGGATGGATCATTAATCCCTGCAAGGATGAAGAACTCAAAGATGAACATTTCTAAGATATACTGTCTCAGCTGCACTTACACTGGATTGTAATAATGTATGTAGCAATGCCTGGTCTTTCGTTGTCGAATGGAGTTCACAGAAGTTTGTAATGCAAGAAAGGCAGGATGAAAGATGAGAGGAACTATTTCTTGAGGGATATAGCTCTGAGAGTGTTTGCATGTGTCTGAAACCATTTTCCTTTCTTTGCATTTAAAATATAAAACTTTAATCTGTTTGCAATGATACATTTTATTAACCCTCATAGCCTCTGGCAATTGCACAGAGAAACTAAATAATATTCATATAGATATCTTAAAAATCCAGACTGCAACTTGGAGGGGGGCAATTCATTTGCCAGTTCCAGGGAAGTGTAGATTAGGACCTTAATTGCAAGGATTTAAATAAGTGGAGAGAGTTCACTCATACCTCTGTCTCAGAATTTTGATCAGACATTTTCTTCTATTTCTTGCTGTCAAGCAGCTGCTGGTACACAAATGGCAATTACTTGTTGTCAGCTTGGACAAAAATTAAAATGGCATCCTATGAACGAAAGGTCTTTTTCCAGTTAATTGCCATCAAGTCATCTTCAATTTATGGTGATCTTCTGAATGAATGAGAGACCACCAAGCCACTCTGCTTTCAACAATCCTGCTTTGGTGTTGCAGATTCAGGTCCATGGCTTCCCTGATTGAATCTATCCACCTGTAATGCGGTCTTCCTATTATCCTATTGTCATCCACATTTTTTCTAATGAGTCACATCTTTTTATGATATATCCAAAGTACAACGGTTTCAGTCTATAGTTTTCACATGGAGGGCTGTGTCTACATTGTAAAATCAATGAGGTTTGATACCAGTTTAACTGCCATGGCTCAATGCAGTCTTGAAATTTGTAGTCTGGTAAATCCCCAGCACTCTTTGGCATAGAAGACAAATCTACAGGTCCCAAGATTCTACAGCATTTAACCATGACAGTTAAAGTGATATCAAGCTACTTTACTTCTACAATGTAAATAAATACATCCTAGGAATAGTTCCATCTGCATTTGCTCTTCGACCCATTTATTTATCTTTTGAATTCGATGGAGCATCAAAAGATAGATACCAAGAACAATGCTCGCAATCAAAACATGTGGCCAAGTCCATTTCTGGTATAAAAACATTATTACTACTATGGGTCCATTACTCATTGTAGGCCACTTATTACCACTTTCACATAATCCAAAGTGACTTTTTCTGGGGGTTTTGTGTTGCAGAGAAAGGATATTCAAACTAAAACTAGATTTCCACTTTTGATTCAGCAGCATAACAGATATGTCAACATCTGCATATCCAAGAGTAGACAAAATTATACCAAAGGCTCCTTCTGCCTGTCCCACACTGACCTTAACCAAACTGAATAATGCTCAGTTGAAGTTTTCCAGCCTCACTGACTTGTTCAATTGTGTTTGTTAATGAACTCCAGATGGTCTTTTAACTGAAAATTAACAAGAGAAGAATCTTCCCACAGTGACATCTTGAAAACTGATGTTGTTTCTAAGTTGTGGTTTTTTCTGCATTGTCATTTCTCTTCGAGACTGATGACTTCTCGAAAGTGGCCGCAACATTGTGCATAGTGAGTCTCCATGCCTCCCAATGTGAGGCCAGGGTGGACCATTGTTGGTGATCAATCTGGCCAAGCCTGAGATGTTTTTTCAGGGAGTCCTTATATCTCTTTCTTGGGGCGCCTCTCTTGCGCTGACCCATGGCGAGTTCACCATAGAGAAGTATCTTTGGGAGGTGGTGGTCCTCCATCCTAGAGATGTGCCCTGCCCAGAGCAGCTGTGCTCTCAATAGCATGGCCTCAATGCTGATGATCCCTGCTTGCTCAAGGACAGCAACATTCGTCACATAGTCAGTCCAGTGTATATTTAGGATTGTGCGAAAACAGCTCTGATGAAAGCGTTCGAGGAATCGTAGGTGTTGGTTGTTCAGACCCATATGGGAGAATAGACAATACGATAGCTCTGTACAAACTGATTTTTGAGCTTTGCTTCAGGTGTTTGTTACTCCAGACTCTTTTGTGAAGCCTTCCAAAAGCACTATATGCCTTTGCTAATCTGTGATCTATCTCTTTATCAATCTTGGCGTCTGAAGAGATGATGCTTCCCAGGTAGGTGAACTGCTGAACGGACTTAAGTACAGATTTGCCTATGTTGACATGGGGATGATGGTGTTCTTCCTGTGGTGCGGGCTGGTAGAGAACTTCCGTTTTCTTCAGGCTGACTTCCAGCCCAAACAGCTCTGCAGCTGTTGCAAAGCAGGATGTTAGCCACTGCAGAGCGGCTTCTGTATGGGCAACAAGGGCAGCATTGTCAGCAAAAAACAGCTCACAAACTAGATAGTTTAAAGTCTTAATGCGAGCCCTCAGATAGCTTAAGTTGAACAAGCAGCCATCAGTACGATAGCGTATATAAATGCCATCTTCTTCAAGATCTGCTGTAGCCCTTCGGAGCATCATGCTGAAGTAGATTGTAAATAGGGTTGGTGCAAGAACACAACCTTGTTTCACTCCATTAGTTATTAGAAAGGGCTCTGAGAGAGCATCGCCATATCTGACTTGACCGTGCTGGCCCTCATGTAGCAGGATAACCATTTTGAGGAA
This sequence comes from Anolis apletophallus, assembly GCA_030556195.1. Taxonomy (NCBI): domain Eukaryota; kingdom Metazoa; phylum Chordata; class Lepidosauria; order Squamata; family Anolidae; genus Anolis; species Anolis apletophallus. Next base: position 88,977,329 of record JARBWK010000012.1, on the reverse strand, counting down.
TTTGGGGGGACATCCTAGTTGTCCAGGATCTGCCACAGACCTTTTCTACTCATGGTCTATATATGCTAAATGCAAAATGGGGGCGGGGTGTTAAACCAGACTATTTAGAAGATTCTTTCAATTTCTCATTCATGGGATGCCAAAATATGGTGTTATCTCCATGTGATAAACTGACCCATGACCTACAAAGTGCAATAGGAATGTGTCTCTTTAAAGTGTGGGATGAATGCAATGTTAAAATGATATTTTTAAAAACAGCTAAAAGAGGTGGTACTTTGCACTGAATTTTAATGAAAATACAAAATGAGAACTGCAATGAGTATGATGAAACACCGAACAAGAGTTGCAGTTAACTTTCACATGCAGTCAACACTCAGGCATCTATCAACTGTTCAATCTGAGGCTGAAGACTGAGATTCTGTGAAGAGAAAAGCACAAAAGGCTGTTCTGGAGCTGCTTGAAATATGTGTAAACCTCTCTGAGTGTAGTGAAGCCTCTCCGCTTGATCTGCTCAATCGACAATGTAGAAAACTTATTGTCATTAGCCTGATTAACCTGATTTTATAGAGGTGGCCCTCAGAGTGCATAAGCAGTGAACAGCTTTATCTATTGTTCAGTTACTCAACTGTTACTCACTTGCAAGGGACTGTAATTTCAAGACAGCAAACATAGTTGAAATGGTCAATTGTAATCCCCATGTGATGCCTTCAGAAGTGAAATACTTCCATTTATGTTGATTCTTTGAGTGGTTTATTCAACAGCCCTGCCCTTCCCCCCATAGAATTCATGAGTTTAAGAAGCTTTTAGTAAACATAAATTGTCTTCATCATCCTTTGATTCCCCTAGGCCTGTAAAAACATGGCTGATTCAAAATCCATTTATGCCTATGGGGGTTGAAAATGCCTTAGGAATGACATTTGTGATGTGTTCCTAGTCTGGAAGAGTCTTAAATCTGATTTGGACTAGATTACTATCATGAAAGAGTGCTCAAAAGCTTCAGATTGTTAAATGGGATTGGCTACTGGGAGCATGCAACTTACTTGCTGCAACTGCTGCATTGGCTGCCAATGCACTTCCAGGTATGATTCAAAGTGCTAGTCATGACATATAAGGCCTCATGATGCTCTGTTCCAGAATATCTGGCATCTGTGAAGAGTGCTTTGATTGTGTGTTCCTGCATGTCAGTGTGTTGGAGTAGATGACTCTTGTGGTCTCTTCCAACTCTATCCTTCTGTGAGCTGATGGACTGTATTTTAATATATGAACCTACCCAAACTTTGACATCTGTAGTAGAAGCCCTTCTCTCTGTCCTACTACCTTTGCAGTCATATTTGATGGGTACAGGGGAGAATAACTTTTTGGTGGCTCCTCCCAGACCTTTGAGGAACATGAGACAGCTAAAGGACCTCTTCACATAGGGCTAAAATTGGCAGCATGTACCCGTTTAGCCCACTAGCTCTAATCAAATGATACCGTTGCAGCTCTGTGAGTGAAGGAGGGCAGAGCCGGCACATGCTGCCACAACGGCAACATGGAAGGCTTCCTGTGTTGCCATTAGACTCAAAGGGGGAATGCTGCATGCTTCATGCATGCTACACAATTCCCCCATATAATCACCCTCAGCTGGATCTGGGCGATGCAGGATGTGGGACACCGGGTTCCCCATGCTCGCCAATGAAGCAGAGCAACTCCAGTGGTTGTGTAACAAGGTCAGAGGCTACAATGACTGTCTGCTTGTTCTCCTCATGGTACCAAGTGAAAAGTTTATGTTCCAACCATTAGGAATTGATTGCAACTGGATTTTAATGTTATGGTTGTGTTTTCAAATTTTCTATCTTATAAGGCACTTTTAAAGGGTTTTAATTTCATAAATTGTTTGATTTTTCCCTTTAAGTTGTACTTACTGCTGGGATTTTTGCATGTTTTGGATGTGGTCTGGTTTTACTATTCTGTAAGCAGCCTAGAGCTTTAACATCAGGAAACAGCTGGATCAGAAATGAAATTATATGACAGCTGCTGCTACTACTACTAATAATAATAATAATAATAATACTATAACTTGACATATCCTGCCACCACTTGCTGGCAGAGGTTAACCAGCAGAACAGTTTAGACAAGAGATTAAGTTACTGGCAGATCTATAACATGAGCCATCAGGAGATAAATCTGCTGTCAGGAGGCTGTTTTTTCTGGAAGATAAGACTTGTGCCTAATTTTAACTCCTTGCCCTCAACACATCTTTAAAGGAAGAGCAAGTCTGGATGAAAATAATTGCAATAATTTTGTAAAAATGTAGGGTTGCTAAGGGTTTCTCAAATTTGCATTTCAACCACTTCCTTACTTAGTACTACTGTCACTTTTACAAACACAGCCTTGACTCCCTTCCAGAGTCTGCAAAATTTTTCCCTATTCTAAGGACAAGCTCATTTATCTTTGTAACTCTTCCATTCACTAGCATGGAACTGCAGCAGAGCCCATAGCTCTTCAGTGAACACAGCCAATTAATGTCTCCCTTTTGTATGAGAAAAGGCTATGCTCACCCCCATTTCAACGTTCCCACAGTAAGGTTAGCCAAAGTACATATTAAACACTATGAATAAAATGCATTGGAAAAATGTATAAACATCTGTCATCCATGGGTTTTCCTTATTCTCGAGCAAAAGCAAAGCTTTTTCTGTTTATTTTCTAGGCTTTTTTTCTTTGAAGTATTTCTATTGTTGCAAAAGCACAAATTGGTGGCACCATGGTCATGAATATATAAAGCAGCAAGAGGTATGAAGGAGGTAAGAAAATTCACTGGCTGCCTGTTCAGTATTTGCCTTCCCAAATCCCATAAGAGTCCCAGGTTCAGACAAATGGGACCTTGAATTGTTGGTGCCAATACCTATCACTGCAAGTTGAAATACCTTGGCATGAGTTCAGGGAAGAAAGCCAGTCTTCTAGGAAAAGGAAAAACCACTGTTTGGTTAACCAAAAAGTGGCTATTTGCTGCTGAAAAGAATTTAGCATCATCTTCTGCTTGGGTAGAACTTCCTTTTTTTAAGGCTGAATACAAAGTTATATACTTGTGCACCTAAAAGGGAAGGTGATTCCACCAAAGTGAAATGGTGAGATCAGTGAACTGAGCAAAAAAAGCCTTTAAAGATTGTTTTCCATACGTTAACTCTCATTCTGCACAAAAATTTGGAATCTGAATATTTGAAAGTTCCATTTGCATGCTCAGGATGCATCTACATTATAGGATTAATGCAATTTGACACCACTTTAACTACCATGATGCAATGCTATGAATCCTGGGATTTGTAGTATGATGAGCCATCAGAACTCTTGGGTAGAGAAGGCTAAAGGCCTTGTAAAGCTGCAATTTCCATGATTTCATAATTTTGAACCATGACACTTCAAATGGTGGCAAACCATTCCATAGTGTAGTTCAGACATGAGCAGACTTTGGCCCTCCAGGTGTTTTGGACTTCAACTCCCAGAAATCCCAGCCAACTTACCAGTGGTTAGGAATTGTGGAAATTGAAGTCCAAAATACTTGGTGGGCAGAAGTTAGCTTATGCCTGGTGTAGATGCATCCTTAGTGTCCCTTTCTCTGTTTGTCTTTGCTCCCTCCCTCCCTCCCTCCCTCCCTCTCTCTCCCTCTCTCTCCCTCCCTCTCTCTCTCTCTCTCTCTCTGTGTGTGTGTGTGTGCGTGCGTGCGTGCGTGTGTATCCCACTACTGAACAGCAACAAGTTCCTGGCATTCTAGCATTCACCCATGATTCAATTTCCCCATTAGGGTATGGCAGATAATTTGGGGCTAGTTCCATTAATAAGCCAGTAGGACTCCCCCAAAGAAAACACCAAACAAAACAACAGCAACCAGAAACTGGCAGAGTGTAGTAGGGTGATATTATCTACTACCGGTAGTTAGAGATCAAAAAATACATTTTTGTATTGTAGCTTCCAGATTATCCCAGCCAAGCTTTGCCAGTCATCATGTTGGTTGGGAAATTTAGAGGATGACAATCCAAAAGATTAAATCAATGTTTGCTCTTGGTACAAATATTATTTCTTTTACTTGCCTGGTGTCTGGGGGGAAATGATCTTTCTGATACCAGAAATGGGTGAATCATGAGTCTTTTAGCGTGAAAGTAATTCTTTCCAGACTATTCTTATGAACTCATCCCTCCCCTCCAGCCATCTCTCATGTATCCATGGAAAGGAACAAAACATTCCTCTTAATGCAACTCCTAACTAGAAAAGCAACATAATAAAAATAATGGGTACTTTTCCATTATCTGGGCAGAGGGCCAAAAGGGGGCACTAGACAGAGAGGGATAGTCCATTTGGGAGGAGAGGAGGGGAGTTGAAGAAGGGAAATCATTTCCCCCATTTTCTCTGGTTATTCCGCCTCCCTACTTTTCATTTAATAAACGAGGGTTGTTTCCATGACAACAACATGGGTAGGGGAAATAACAGTTAAACAGGGGGAAATTTTTTCACTCCTTCAAACCCCCCTTTCACCCATAACATGGACTATGCTTTTCTGTCTAATGCCCCCTTTTGGCCTCTGCCTGGATAATGAGACAGTACCAAATCTTGTATACATTGTCCTAAAACAACCTGAAAATATTTTGTTTTAAACTCCACAGATTTGTAATTACTTATATGTATTTCAGCAGCTATGCATTATAGATCTTAAACACATTTTGAACAAATAAGAATTCTGGGAGGAACATTTGTCTTGAGTACGAGAATAATAATTGATTTAGGACTCTTTTTTCCATTCTGAGTAACATTCTTGGTTAACATACAGTGCATAAAATGGCACTTTGAAACTGCTAGTATAGCCTGACTGTTATTCAGTGTCTGAATTAGCAGCAAACACAGTTGCCAATTTGTTTATTAATCATAATGTTTTCATAAATCAATGTATGAATGCATTATATACATCTTAGCTTTTTGATTAATTGCAAATACTCAGAACTAAATGCTCTTTTGGGTCTGGTTCCAGTTTCCATTTATGACCCAACCATCTTACCTGTCATTTTCTGGCAAGTACAGCATACTAGCTTTTATATTCTATGGAAAACAGGCCAGATTGATCCATATTAAAATAACTGCTCCAGTAGTTCCACTTAGATTCCACTTAGAATTTGACAAAGTACAAGCACTCCTTTGCAAGCATAATCCAACACCTATATGATTATCCAAACAAAAATATGTATGTATCTGTCAGATCTGAAGTGTCAGTGCACATGAAATGCATTGTGTATATGGACATGTGGTCAACTGAGCAAATTGTATATGTGGTCAACTGAGCAAATACAAGGTGGTTTTCTCTGAGAGCAGTTTTCATTGCAGGATTTATCTTAATAGCAGAGACATTTCCATTCCATTACTTTATTTATATCCCACATTTTCCCCAAAGCTGGAACTCAAGGTGGCACAAGGAGTTTGAGATTCATGAATCATGAACCAAATTGATATGATTGGCACCTTCCAAACTTACATGGTTAGCTCTCTAAGCAGATGGGAACACATTCATTTTTCAGATTTTGTACTTCTCTGAGGTTTTCACTTCTCAGTGCAAATATATATTATTAAACAATAGCTCTATGAAGAATGAATCATTAGGATAATCAATAGGCATGGACTGATATTTAAAAATATGCCAGTGAACTCAATTAACTACTTTGAAGCAGAAAAATATATTGTGTGACGTAATATTGGGCCTAAATATCATCCCTGCCCTCCAGGAGAGCATTATATGCAATAACTAGAATCTGAAACTAGAGAGGGCAAACTATATCCCTTGGTCATTGATCAATGCGTAATGTTGGGGCATTAAGAATAGTGAAGCTGATCTCAACTGTGGTTTGCTCATACCGAGCACTGACCTGGAGTAGTTCTGGGGGGCTGGAACTCCACCTCCATCAATTGCTACTGCCACTACATGTCCTCATTCATCTCATTAAGTTAAGAAGTGTCCACAAGGAAGGCCACTGGGACACTTTGCCTGGTCCCTAACAAATCTTGTGCGCGTTCTATAGATGCTGCAGATATTCTGTTTTTTTCTAACACTGTCAATGACAGCATTGATATTTTGATGCTTTAAACTGAAGCATTCAGAGAAATACAGAAACTGCTAAATAGATAATTCCACTTTTCATATTGGTCCAAGAAATGTCATGAATGACTTTTCAATAACTTTAAAGCATAGGTTCTTTTTATTGCATTTTCTAGTGTGAGAGGGTATATCAGATTACAGTAAAACATTTAGACAAAGGGTGACATTTGTACATACAGACAAACAAATTCTATGCAACTACGTTGGATTTACAATTACATTGGTTAACAAACAAACAGAGGGGAACTACATTTTCACTCAACATTCACACCACATGTACATGCATCCATCCTCAGACATTCAAATATTATTATATCACATCTTTTTCTCCCTCCTTGGAGAAGTACCTGTTAGGCCAGACCCTGCTTTCCTGTAGCCTGCCAACATACAGTTCCAAAACTTCCATAACACCATAACTTCAAAACGCCAAAATGCATCCTTTCCCTAAGCACAATGCTAAGGACCTGATCTCTGTTTTCAACAGAACCTGACTCCCTTCACAAAATCTAAGACTCCAAAAGCACTTCTTCCTCTTCCCTTGAGTAAGAAGTCCCAAAGTGACCAGACTGCTCCCTTGCAAATCTGCCACTCTCCAAATACACTATCTCTCTCCTTCCCATGAAGCAGAGCATGGCGGGTGAACCAGACTCCTCAGGTCGGTCACACTTGTATTATTAGACTGAGTCTTTTATAGGAATATTCTGTTGATGTAGTCCCAAAGTTGTACATGAATGATAGACCTCTTCCATCCTCGCTCCATCTCAGTTTCCTGGCCAGATGTTGATTTTTCTTGATTGGTATTGACAAACACAAGGCTTGTGTTGACTTCCTTCTTAACATAAGGAATGTTGCAAACGTTTCTGTTATCACTGTCGCAGTTCTTATCACAGCTTACTTTTAATTACAGTCCAGCAAGCAGGTAGTTAGTCATTGCAGACCTTAATATTATACTGGTGCTTCCAAAATTAACTCCAGCCACACATCCTTCCATTCTTCCATTTATTCCCACACATCATATTAAATTTACATTTTTCAAATCTGCACATTGAATTTCTTATTACAGGAATGCACATCTCATTGTATGACACAGGATCATATTCCTTGTTGTTATTTATTTACATCATTTATATTCCGCCCTTCTCACCCCGCAGGGGACTCAGAGTGGATCACAATGCACATATACTGGCAAACATTCAATGCCATAGACATACAGCATATATAGACAGACAACGAGCTACACAATTGGTTGAGAGCTCACCCCAACCCGGGCAGGCCTCGAACTCATGACCTTCTGGTCAGTAGAGATCTTATGCAGCTGACACCCAGCCAGCTGCGCCACATTCCTGGTGTAATGTGTCCTCAAGTCAACTTCTAAGGTTTTCTTGCCATGATTTGTTCAGAGAAGGTTTACCAATGCTTTCCTCTAAGACAAGAAAAGTTGAGCGTGTGCAATTTGCCCAAGGTCAGCCAATGGGTCACCATAGTTGAGCAGGGATTGAACCCTGGTTTCTCAGAGTTGGTGTCCAGCACTCAAACCATTGACCCCCGCCCACCACTTCCACTCTTCGAGGGCGAGTCCCTGGCTCCAGCCCCGGCGGTGAAAAGCCTGGGAGTGATCCTAGACGAAAATCTCACGATGGAGGCCCAGATCCAGGCTGCAGCTAAGGGCGCCTTTTTCCATCTCCGTAGGGCCCGTCGGCTGGCTCCCTACCTTCCACCAGAGGCCTTGAGAACAGTGGTCCATGCCACCGTCGTCTCACGCCTCGACTACTGCAACGCCCTATATGTGGGCCTCCCCCAGACAACAACTAAGAGGCTGAAACGCATCCATAACGCCGCAGCTAGACTCATTACTGGGTCATCAGTGAGGGATCACATCTCCCCCATTCTTAAAGAACTCCACTGGCTGCCCCTAGAGTTCAGAGCCCTTTACAAACTCCTGGTGCTCACCTTTAAAGCCCGGCACAACATTGGGCCTTCCTATCTGAGTGACCGGCTGACGACCCAATGCAGCGAGAGGCCAGCACGCTCCATCAACGGTGACCGCCTGACTACTCCTGGAGTGCGGGAGGCTAGACTGGCGGAAACTCGGCGGAGAGCCTTCTCCGTCGCGGCCCCTTCGACTTGGAACTCACTGCCGCCCGCCCTCAGAGCCTCTCCGACTCTATCTGGATTCCGCCCAGCCCTGAAGACCTGGCTCTTCCGCCTAGCGTTCGGGACTGGCTCGGTACCCTGGACTACTTGAGCCACCCCTCCTGTTTATATTCCATGTTTTTAAACTGTTGTACATTGTTCACCCTAGGGTTTTAACTGTTGTAAGTCGCCCGGAGCACCGCCGGTGGAGGGCGACTCACAAATATTAAAGTATTATTATTATTATTTATTATTATTATTATTATTATAACAAACTGGCTCTCAATACATCCCTAAATGATGGTCCAACCAAAAGAACCAGTTTACTTTTCTTCTAGTTTCTTTTCAAAATAGAGTCATTCATCATTCTCTAACACCACTTGTCTTCATGACTTCACTAGAAGTGTGTGTGTGTGTGTGTGTGTTCTGTAGCAATCTGTAGAGTGGCCACTAATGATTACTCTGGGTGACAAGATGAAATATTATAAAAAAGATGAAACAGGGCTCTTGAGTAGGAATAGTGCTGACATGAGAGCAGAGCCTTGCCTTAACCTGCCTATTAAGAAAGATTTTTTTCTGAGTTGTAGAGTACCAGGACTAAGCTTAGAAAACAAAATGTTGGATTCAGTGACAGATGACCACCACTTTTGAGAACACTCAAAGCGAATTATGATGCGGCTGCACATACAGGACACTTAAAAGAACCATGATTCCTTCCACCTGTCTGAGAAGGAGTCAGCCATAAACCACTTTAAACCAAGTCTAATTGACACTGGGACAATATCCAAACAGCATCAACAGCAGTGTTCTTTTTCTTTTACCATTTTAACGGGATGATTTAGCCTCTTGCTGGAAAGTGTTTCAGGGTGCAACTGAGCATCTGAAAAACAAGCACTTTGGTGCATTTTGAGTTTCAAATGTCTCTAATACGGGACTTTATCACACAAGGCAAGCAAACCAGGATTGCAACTGAACTGTCACACTTGGTGAAAGTCCCTATCACACAGTCCTGCTGTTGGTTTATCTCGCACCCTGTCATTCCTAGTTGTTTACAGGATGAACTCATCTATAGTGTCACATCTTGCTAAGTCCCACTATCTTCCATAGTTCAATGGGTCCTTTTGATTTCTGTGCCAGCATGTTGGCAGTAACATGACATAAGTGGACAGAATTATCCTCTTCACTTCCTCCCTCCCCATTGTTATTCCAAAGGTGGCTTCTTTGCATTTTTTAAATGATAAAATTGCACAATTGTATTAAAAGAAAAATAATAAAAATAAATAAAAATGAATCACAATGTATGTGGTATAGAGAATAATGCAGAAAGACAGGGTTACCATGGTATGACTGTGGGACTATCAATTGGCAAGTTATTGCAATTGCACAATGGAAGAGAAGTACAAAATCAAAGTTACTTAACAATTTGAGTATCCATTTTCTATACTGATGTGTGATTTCATTTCTGCAAGAACCATGGGTTTGGGATCCCAGCATATCTAGGCTTTGAAGGATCAAATAGGACAGGATCAGGTGAAAGGCAAGCATCAGAGGCTTTATTCACTTTAGCCAAAAGTGTATGTCAGACAGTCTTCACTCTCAAATCATACATAAAGGCAAACAGAGACTTTTATAAAGACTTGACAGCCATTCAAACAATTGACTTTTGCCACTCTGGATGCTGCTTGGTGAAAGTCACAATCTGTGCACTGATTGGTAGAGGTGTGCCATCTGCCACTGATTCATTTCCCGGTCTAATTGGAATGTTAATAAACTTGTGGCCATTTCCTGAGTCTGCCTTTTGTGGGCATGTGGGGAAAGGAATGTGGACAGGGTTCAGAGCTGCTGAGTGTTGAAGGCTTTTAATCCTGTCACTCAGGGTCTGACATTGGGTCCAAGATAGGGAAATAATGGGTCTTGACTGTTGACACACCTGGATGGGTTCTGAGAGAGAGAGAGAGAGAGAGAGAGAGAGAGAGAGAGAGAGAGAGAGGAAAACAGGACATTTGTTGACTCTGTGAGCTTTCTGGTTGGCCAGGGATTAATCCATAGCTGGGTGTAAGGGTTTATTGTTGGCCAGGGAGGGATGGTCGCTGCGTGATTATACCAGCTGCCCTAAGGAGTAATTGGTTTGATCCTGTGTTCTCACGTCATGTGTGCTTGTACAGCTATATATTTGAAGCAAATGTTGCCTTTGGATGTCAGCCAGATTGTCTATGGTTGGGGGGGGGGGGGGTCATCTTCAGACTTTAGCCTGTGGGACCTTTTATGCCATCTTCCTTAACCATATGTTTGAGGGTCCTAGGTTTCAATAACAATATTAATTCAACAAGTCCAGTACAGCAGGTTGGTGTGAAAAAAAATCCACAGCTACAGCTATCCATGATGCCATTTATGAGCAAATGTTTGGTTGGTTAGTTTGCAAGCAATCTATGCTTTGGAATAATGCTTAAGGTAATAGTCTCAGTTTAGGAGAATCACATGTTATATGCTATAGCAGTTTAGAAAGGTAGAAAGGTAGAATGTTGTCAATAAGACAACAAAACATTTGTCAATAAGACAAAAAACAACAAACTTCCTGTAGGTTTTCTGCAAGGAGGGAGTTTTTCAAATATATGATCTATTATCCAGAACCTAAAGTATCTTAATCCTAAGAGAACATAATCATGTAATTTATTCATTTGCATAAATATTGAAAATTTTTCAACATTTCCACTAACCCACAAAGCTTAGTAGGTAGTTTTGAGTCAATTTCAGTTAACTTGCCTTAGAATAAAAAGGACAAACAACTACATTATCCAAAGGTGAAATTAAAAAGAATTAAGCAAACAAGACTTAGTGAATACGGTGTTCAGATAGTACTCTAGTCAGTGTCTTGGTCTGGGTAAACATATTAATCGGAAATTTGAAATTCTGATTCAAATATTCCATAACATAGAAATGTATAATTGCAAGGGACCAACAGGGCCATCTGGTCCTACCCCCTGCAAATTCGGAAAAACACAGTCAAAGCATTCTCAACAAATAAAATTTCAATACTTTCTGCATTTTTCTTTCTCACTATTCTATATAGAATATGGAAAACTTACTTTTTTGGATCACAGTACTCCAAAACTTCCAGTCACACTGCCCATTGATCATAATGACTAGAGATTTCTGGGTGTTGTTATCCCAAAAATGCAACTTTAAAAGTCTGTTCACATCAATTACATTGGTCTTACAAGTCTATTTAACCACAGAAATAGAATATATTCCAGTGGCCTGGCCACCACAAAATCCAAAGCATAGTGTTTTCTTTGAACCAAGTATTCATTCCCATTGGAAACTATGAAAGCAGATGTGTCTCCCCACATCTATCCACCCAACAGAAATAGTTCAGCTATTGAGCTCTTCACTTGCTTTCTTCTTTGCATTTCTCTACCTCACTGTGCTGGGAAAAAACTCCTCCTACTGGTTCTTTTGTAAATCACAGTACATTGATGCAATATACACAGATTATAAATACAGTAAAAACCATACTTTCATATTCCATTAGCTTCAGCAGCAATTTATATTTTAAAAGCATGTTCAGGAATGCTGAATGTTTGTCTCTCCCCTACAGTCAAGCTACATCCCTATTAAAATGAGTGAGAGCTGAACAAGAGCACACATTCATTTATGGGGCACTTTGCAGCATATCTTCTCAGTGGATTGAATTTAAAGGGACTACAGGAGCATCAGACTCAATATATATCATCAGTGTGCTTATTGCTTCCTTGGTTATTGTTATCAAATATGTACAAGTATACATTAAAATAACATGCCAGGTGTAGAATATCTTTAAGGTGAGTTTTGGGATATTAATATACTTCTCTCTGGAGCTCACAAGATCAACACTGAATTTGTGCTTTTGTAGTTTGTCCTGGGAGTTTATTTATTTACTTAATTTACTTTTTACCCCACTTTTTCCCCTATGGAGACTCAAGGCAGCTAACAATCCCACACTTTAGTCATAGTTTTAAAAGCATAATACTTTTTTTTAAAAAAAAAAAAAACAACAACAGTTGAAGTCCAGAGAACCAAAGGCTAGGAAACATTTCAGAGATTCCCCATATCAGGGATTCATTGAGTCCTGTGGTATTTCTGGATGCATTTCAAGAAGTCCATGATCCACACATACACACACACACACACACACACACACACACACACACAAAAGATTGCCTTAATTTCTTTCCTGTTTCTTTGTGGAATATGTTTAAGCATATTTTCCTGGATTGTTCTTAAGTTTGTTTGTTCTTAAGTTGAAATTGTTTATAAGTTGGAACAGATACATTTTTAAGTGTAACTCCGGCCATGTGTGTGTGTGTGTGTGTGTGTGTGTGAGAGAGAGAGAGAGAGAGAGAGAGAGAGAGAGAGAGAGAGAGAGAGAGAGAGAGAGAGAGAGAGAAGGCCTGGGTAGGTTCAATCAGAATAGTCATAAATCGGAATGAAATCGGAATTAATTCACTTTTGAAGCGATTTCGAGGTGCTTTGGGAACCCAGAAGTAAATTTGCCATTTTGAAGCCACCACCGCCTCTAATCCCAGAAGTGGATCGGAAAGGAATCAGCCTTAGATTCCCACCCCTCCCGAGGTGGTTTCCCCTCATTGGCTGGAGGCAAGCCGCTGTAGAGATTGCAAAAGGTCCTGTAGTTTAACACCAGGTAAAAACTCGTGGTTTCCTTTCCCTGGCGAGTGGCGATGCAAAGAGGGATGAGGTGGGCATGGCTAAGCACAGCTATTTTTGAAGGCCACACCCCCAAAAGGCCACTGTAGAGATTGCAAAAGGTCCTACTGTTAAACTAAATATAAATATAAAATAAACTGAATCTACAAAGATGTCTAAAGAGAAGGCAGTAAAGCCTTTCCCTGCAATAAAGATAGCACATGTCCACCACAAAAGGGGAGCCTCCATGACTCTCCACACCTTCCTTTTCAGCAAAACGTGTGTCTTGGCTCCCCATGCCCTGCCTCTTGGTGTTGGACATTATTTGCCACAATTTTTCTTTTTGACATTTTCCCCTGGCAGGGATCAAACTCTGACTTTTGTTTATTAGGCCAACGTGTTCTCCCTGACCCATGCTAGCCCTGTAGTAAAATCAAGTCAGAACTTATACTTCAGTGGGAAGTCAGTTATTTTTCCTGTAGTGGAGTCAGTCTAGCCCCAATTCTCCCAAAACTTGAAGACATTCCTTCTTTCATCCATCCATTTAGAGTCCCCTAGGATTGCTGCACCAGGGAATTTGGCTTGCTAATGTACTTTGGGAAACTACAGCTCTCATGTCTTCTGTTGTCTCATTGTCTTGTGCTCCTGAGACCCTATTCCCTTCCCTTTGGTGAGATACCATGTTCTTGCTCCCAAAGAAGGTGGTCAGTCTAGATGTCCTTTAATGGAGTCTGCTCTGTATATGATTTCTGTAATCCCCCAAATTAACACAGTTTGTGCCACACAAAGTTTCTGGAATAGAACAACTACTTTCAAAGGAAAGATCACACAAAGAAACAGGAAAAACACGTTCAAAATTCAAACCAGGAACATATTTCTTTTATTATCAAAAGAAATTCTTTTAAAAAAACATTGAAAGATTTTCCTTGGCAGGGGAGGGGACCAAACTCACAGACTTCTGTTTATAAGGCCGGCGTGCTCCCCCTGAGCCACGCTAGCCCTGTAATAAAACCAAGTCAGAACTTGTATTTAAGCTGGGTCAGTCTATAAAAACTTTTTATAAGAACTTTTATAAAAATTTTGCCAAAACTGCATGGATAAGTCAAAAGTTATGAAATTTGGCGAGCTAGCAGTGATATAAGTGTTCTACCACTGTAGCAAGTTTCATCATGATTGGTCTAAAAATGAGGGAGGGACAATCCCCTGAAGTTTCCCCAGTGCCCATGCTAATTCTTTCCTACTGTGCGTGCGTGTCTGCCATTAACGAAGCAATTCCAAATTTTCTGAAATTTCAAACTGTTTTCCAGAAATTTTCAGAAATCATTTCAAAATCAAATCGCCAGCACCCCCTACATCCGAAACAAGTTTTGAACATTTTTTTATCAACCAGGCCTGAGAGAGAGAGAGAGGAGAGAGAGAGAACTTTGGATATACCATAGAGGAGGGTTGTAAAGAGTTTGGACACACACAGACTACTTCTTGACTTTTTAAAACTGTGTGGCAGGACAGCCACCAATACTCAATGTTTTGCTTTCTTTCTTAATTATTTTAACTTGCTGCCACCATTTGTCAATGCTTGACCATTGGATGTGAGGGTCTTGGTGAATAAACGACTTCTACAGATGTAGTGTTGAAAGTGTTTAACAGTTTATTTTACACAAATGGGCTCAAAGCTTAGGTGGTTTCAAAACTCCGAAGAGGAACAAACTTGCAACTTTAAACAATATAACACTGGGGTTTTCCCCTGATACAGTTACCCACAAGTAACTACTTAATACTGGGTTACTCTCAACCCTGGGACTAAACTCTGTCCCACACACTTGGGTTTCCCTCAACCCACACACAGAACTGAACTGCACACTGCAGTTCCTACAGACAGCTTGCAGCTTACGCAACTGCTAATTCCCAACTAAATCTGCCCACAGCTGCTGGCCAACTGACATTCTCCAACTGTCAGATTTAAACTGAACATTCTAAAGCCAGAGTGGCCTCTGTTGTCATGGCAACAGCCTCTGCTTACAGCTTGCTGCTGCGAACATTCTACTGCCTACTCTCTGCAGCTTTTAAAGAATGTTCCTTCTAAATACATAAACAAACATGTGATTAACATATAAATAACCACCTCATCACAAGGGTTAACACCCCTGTGGTGTTTGTTTTGCTATCTGTGCAAAAATTTCACCTCACTTTCTGTCCCTGTGATAATTGGATGGGGGGGAATGACTTGGTTGTGGAAACAAGGATTGGTGAAAAACCTTCAGTGGAGACACCTTTTTTCCTCAGGAGTGAATTTCCTTTCTGAGGGGTAGATTTCTCTCACTTCCTGTTGTCTCACCCCCATTCTTAACTGTGAGTTCTTTGTAAGTCATATGTTTGTAACTTGGAGACTGCCTGTAATTCTATGGGGAGACCCATGACCTTCCAAGAATTAAAAGCTGCTAATCAATATACAGGAATGAGACATCACAGATTAAATGTATCACTTGGAAATCTATTTCTGACATCTTGCATATCAGGAACTCAGGGCATCAGCTTGTGCTTTTAGCTGTGAACCATTCAGTGATGAGATCTCAGGTAATATGTAAAAATGTATAAGAGATCTTCAGAAAGTGATGAAGCAGAATGGTGCCTGGTCTGTTGGGATGCTGATATCTTGTTGTTCTTTGAGTCCAGAATGCTTCTGCCTCAAACAAAGGGCCTGTCACAAAAGGCTAGTGACCCATCAAATTCTGTCATTTTTAAGGATGAAGAAAGTTCTTGACTATCCTTCCATCTCTTTCATTTTCCTCTGCCATGCCTTTCACTGTTCCAGAAAGGTCTCCAAACATCTAAAACCAATTGGGATGCAAGGACACAAAAGTTATATAGGGAAAAGAGAGTCTTTGAAAGGTCTCTGTCTACTAACATACCATGTGGGAACAGCAGGTTCAAGGAGAGGACATCTCTGAAGTATAGCTATGGGATGAGAGAGTTAATTAAATACATTATCCATTCAATAAACACTCTGTCTCCAAAATATAATTGTCATGCAGTCCCAACATTTATAGCATTGCAGTAACTTAAAACTTGAGTTGAGCATTTAGAAATACAATTCAGACAACTAAGGGAAAGGGGGTGGGCAAAGTTGCCAAGGGAAGGCAAACACAAAATAAAAGTGTAAAGAGTTTTCAATGCCTTACTCTCCACAAAACTATAAATATGGAGAAAACTGGAGGATTTTTTGAAGAAAAAATTCTTATTGGAGGACAATGCCCCCTTTTTACTCTCCCTTCATAGTTACACCCCAGAATGTTCCCAAGATTCAACCCATGAATGATTAGGTATTCCTGTTGTAGGTTTTCTCGCTTTATCGTGACTCTCTTTGAGTACAATTGTTTGTGGGAAAGCAGCATAGACATTATACTCTAATCATTTAATGAGTTCCCAACTCTATCTATAACTGAAATACTTGGATTGTAAAAGAAAAGGGGGTGGGGGAGGATGAAAGGATTCCAGCCCATGTTTCTGACAGTCTCTAAATTGTGCGTGTGTTCCATATTTCAGAATGTGCAAAGACTTAGAGAATAAAAGGTTATATATAGACATGGCAGAATTAGGTTATCAATAAACATTGATTTCACCATCTACACACAAAGGAGAAAAAAATAACAAACAGATCACAGTTTAAATTTAGAGGTACTATAATAAATTCAATGTAAAACCCATACTTTTAGCTCTGCCAGAACAGAATAAATAAGAAGAGGAACAATTTGTGTGAATAAATACAAGTAATAAATCTACGTTTTTGAATCACAGCTTCAGGAAGTAATTCTTTTTGGTATGTCACCAGCTAAGAAGAGGGGGCACCTGTAAAACTACACCATTCAAAACATCAAGAGACTACACAATTAAAGTAACCATATAAAACATATGTTATCCTTCAGTTCATGGAATTAGATTACCCTTCCTCAGTTCAGTTTAAGGAAGATAAACTCAGTTACCTGCTTTTAGGTTTGGGGCTTTCCATACCCACAGCAAAAATAAAGATTCAAGGAGCAGGAAAATTGCATTCTCCCAAACATTTCATAAAAGTTGCTAATGAAGAAGGACACACAAGCAGGAGATGCTGCAGCAGTTTGGTTTTGTTGGAGTCTACTGGGAAGGGGAAAATCGGTCCTTATAAGAACATAAGAACATAAGAAGAGCCATGCTGAATCGGACCTCAGCCCATCTAGTCCAGCATTCTGTATCACACAGTGGCCCACCAGTTGTACACGGGGATCTCGAGCAGAAGGGAGGGCAAAACCCTGACCTGCTCCCGACCCCCTACAACCAGTACCCGGGGAAATCCTGCCTACCTCAACCAACTCCGAGGTGGCACTTGAATGTCCTTTTCAGTAACTACCGATACACTTGGTATCCATGAATCTGTCCTTATCTCTGTTCTGTGAGTTAAGTCCAAAACACTTTTGTATTTAAACTTAATTGGGAGGTACTGAAGTTAGCTCGGGTCAAAGGGAGACAGTGGGCGAAGAATAAAGGAGTAGAAAAGATATTAAAAATCATCTGAAATTATGGAACAACAGAGGATTAATTGGGACTGACCCTGGAAAATCTCCTGATTTTGGGAGAGTATGGAGTAGTACTTTTATGGACTGAACATGGTTTTAATCTGGAATGAATGTGTATGATGCTAAGGCAACTGTTTTAATGTATTTTAATGTATCTTAGCTGTTGAAGGGGTTTTGGGGGGTTTTATATTGTTATTATGTAGGCATTGAATTGTGCCGTACTGTAAGCCACACTGAGCCCCCCCTCGGGGGTTGAGAAGAGCGGGGTAAACTCCTGAAATAAATACTTTCACTGATTCTTCTAGTATACTTTATTTTTACTCCAAGAACTTCTGTCATGTTCTTCTGACCATGAGCAGGACGTTCAGCATTCATATTACTACTTTGGTGAAAGATCTGCACTATACCACCAAAATTTTTGAACACTTTCAAAGGGAAGATTGCTACCCTGCTTCTGGTCAAACTTAAACCGACTCTGACTGATCTTGATCAATCAGGGATGGAGTGCCTATGTACACTTATGCATGCATTTAACATTTGGATCTTAGGAGTAGAAGGCAAGCAGACAAAGGGGAAAGGGCAGTTTAGTCCACCCTACTTTATACTTTGACTATATGCATGTTAAGGACTGTACACTTTGACTATATGCATGCTCTGAACACCCCTTATCTAGGATGAGAGCAACAGTGATTTCCATCCAAGTTGAAAGCTCTCATGAAGAAACCACTGGATACCAAACTAAGAAATATCATGACTGGTTTGATGAAAATGATAATGAAATCCAACAGTTAATTGATAAGAAAACAAAAGCCTTCCAAATTTGAAAGAGGGATGCCAACTGCTCTGCTAAAAATAAGCAAAAGCTGAGGTCCAAAAAAGGTGCAAGAACTCCAATACTTTGCAGATGTCCATGGTGCATGAAGATTTTTAATGCTACAAAGATCATCTATGGCCCAAGAAATCATGGTATACTCTCTACATTCATCAGATTGAACTAAATTTCTGAAGGATAAAGAAATCCAGCTCCAAGAAAAATGCAGGGAACAAACTCAACCTCTGTACATGGCATTCATAGACCTCACAAAAGTATTCGACACAGTGAATTATAGTGTTCTCTGGACCATCCTTCAAAAAATCGGATGTCCTGACCATTCTATGGCTCCTCCATGGATGACATTACATCTTTGACAGCAATGGCTCCCAAAGTGACCCATTTAATGTGAAATCAGATGTGAAACATAGATGTGTTATTGCCCCAACCTTCATTGCTATGATACTGACAGGATAGCTACCACCGTTGTGAAAATCAGACAGATGGCAAGCTATTTCACCACAGCAGACTGAAAGCCAAAAGCAAGGACACAACATCATCTGTTATAGAACTCCAATATGGTGATGATAATGCAGTCTATGCTCACACCGAAGAAGGCCTCCAAGCCACTGTAAACGCCTTTGCATAAACACACAAAAAGCTTGGTCTCTCACTAAACATTGAGAAAATCAAAGTGCTGTTTCAGCAGCCACCAGCCAACCCCTCTGCAATGCCAGAAATACAGCTTAATGGAAAATGGAGTCAGATTTGGACATGGGAAATCATCAATTATTATTTCTTTATTTGTGTAAAGATTAATATTTCACCCTTTTTCTGAAAATAACAGGTCAGCATACAATACAATCAATGTGACCTATTTAAAGCAGTGAAAAAAAAAAGAAAATATATATATATATATATATATATATATATATATATATATATATATAGTATATATCTCACAGATTAAAACCAATTCAGTTCAGATTTGTGTAAATTTACTTAGATCTAAGGGCTTTTTTTTGCAGATTTTGCTTTATTTTGTTGCTTCTGAATATGTTTCCTGGATTTGAAAATACCTGATTTTGTCACCAAGAGCAATCCTAAACAAGAGGGGGTTAAGGCACTGGCACTTAACTCTTTGAAGTTTCTATCTCCAAAAAAGGTTAAACATTTTCTTTAGGGCTATAATTGACTGAGTTTTCTTTATACAGCACTGAAATGTTTTTTCCAGATATAGAAGTGTGGAGACTTGAGAAATACATTGTTCTTTGCTTAAGAAAATGGCTTGTGGCTTCACAAAAGACAGAAACAAAAACTGTGAGTGCTCTCTGTCTGCACTGAGATCCCTCCAGACCAACTGAACAGCAACAGAAGCAAGATCTGATACAAAATTTATGCATGTGACTCTATCACATTAAATTTATTTTCTCCTTTATGATTTCTTTGCCTAATGAAAAAGCTAGAAGAGCTTGGAAAGCTTGCATTAAGTGCTTTGTGTGTTTTGGTTGGCCAATGCAGGCAACACTTTTTTGTGGATTTTGTTTTATTTAGCAAAAAAACTACATCTGAATATGTTTCCTAGCCCCAAGCGTTTTGGTATGCTTTCACTTGGCAGCAAAATGACCACAAGAAGGGTGCCAATGGGGCTCTACAGTGAAGACATTACATAACTAGAGTACCATAGCACAACAGTCGTTGTCCCTATCTTCCATCAGCATCTTCTCCTCACTGATGGGACACAGAAAAGGGCTTCTCAACAGCTCTCAGACCTTGGCTACTAGGTTGGAGTCTCCTTCGTGACTGACTTTTATAAAACAGCTAAAATACAAAAAAAAAGTACACACACAAAAACAAACCTACTTTGCTCACTTCCTATGATCTAGTCAGAGAAGGACAGCAGCTGAACTTTCTGAGTGAAAATCATTTCAAATTAGAGTCAAGCCCTATTTGAAGGAATCGGCAAACAACTACAGCCTGCTATAAATTAAATGCTGACATTTTGAGAACCTTTGCTAAACCAAGGATTTACTCTGAAGTCTCTTCCACACACATGCACCACTCCTTCTGTACTCCCCATGTCATCTTCTGTGGCTGGCAATTAACTTTCATTACAAGAGTTCACAGCAAAGAGGGTTCATCTTCCCATGTGTGGCAACCTGGCTGTTAGTCTCAGCAGAAAGGATTAGGATGGAAGAGGACATGCCAACTGCTCAGGGCATCTCACCTTATTCGTTTGGATAAGGGCATTCTGGCAGAGAAATGCAGGGGAGTTTCTACAAGACCTAGTCTGTGAATAAACAGAACTTCAATCTCATGGGCTGTCAATTCGACATGCTTCACAGCCTTCCAATTCGCATAACACACTTTTTAAAAAATTACATCCAGGATGAATGGAAAGGGGTTTACAGCTACAAAGATAAACAATACCTATGCTGTATTGTTAGTTTAGAGTTGGGCTTGTTTTAAATGCTTTCTTTTCTTGCATTTGGAAAGCATTCTATTTTTATATATCTGAAATTCTTCTTGATCATGGAAGGAAAACAGAGATAGCTCTGGATATTACTTGGCTGGGAGACCACCAGTGAATACTAGGTGCAGTAGGACATATTTTAGAGAAAGAATTAGTAAACCACATCTGAGTATTCCTTGCAAAAGGAAACCCTATGGAATTCACAAAGTCACCTTAAGCCAAAAAATAACTTGAAGGCACACAGGTACAACTTGCACACACAGGTACAATTTTTATTGCCATTTTGCCCAGTCAATGCTTAAGGCAATCAGAATAATTATGTGGAGCTCAGCAGATATATCCTAATGAAAGAGAATGGAACATATATCTTCATGTTATGTCCATTCAAGTTTCTCAGGAAAATGCATTTTAAAAATGCAAACATACAGAATGGCATTTTTCCTGTATTCATGCAATGAACATGGACTATTTATGGACTGTTGTACTTGAAAACACTATAACAGGTGACAGCGGATGGTTCATATGTCCATGATCCAGTGAATCAATTCTGAGCCTAAACTTTAAAGAAGCTCTGCAAGGTACTGAACATATTTTGGAGATAATTTTATTTATTTATTTATTAACTTTATTTCTACCCCACCCTTCTCCCAAAAGGGGACTCAGGGCAGCTTCACATGTGCATCAATGATGCTATACTAAAAAAATACATTTGATAAAAACAATGGTATCAAAACATTATAAAATCAATTAAAAATCATCAACAGTCACATTAACATGCCGCTAAAACCAGAGTCCAGCCAATAATTCCAATATCGTCATGTCACAGTATTCAAGTCCAGCTGCCATTATCCTATACTCAATACCTTTAGTCAAACGCCTTTAGTTGTCTTTAGTTGTCTCCTAAAGGACAGGAGGGAGGTGGCTTTAGTTGTCTCCTAAAGGACAGGAGAGAGGTGGCTAACCTGATGTCCTTAGGGAGGGAGTTCCACAAACAAGGGGCCATGCTGAGAAGACTCTATCTCTTGTTCCCACCAACCGCATTTGTGAGAGTGGCGGGATCAAAAGCAGGGCCTCTTAAAATTGCCTCTTAAGTTGCGTGATGGTTCATAGCAGGAGATACGTTTGGACAGGTAAACTGGACCAGAGCCATTTGGTATTTGATAAAGTTTGGTATTGTGGGTAGCTCTTTAAAATGTTGATGAAAGCCCAGAGGAGATCATCACCCCACCAATATGGAAGATAAGAGTCACCGCTAGTTTCAGCTCAGAGGTGCAGCAGTAGCCAAAACAGATACTATTCAGAGGAAGAGAATAAATTGGACCCAGATTGTTCCTTTTCTCGAAGAAGAGTTCCTTCTATTTGCAGTGAAATCTGCAGGCTCCTGCCTGAACAGATATAGGCCAAGTGTTGCCCTAGGACTCTCTGGCTCATAGAAGAGGAAAATAGGAAGAGGATAGAAGGTGAATAGAAGACGGGTGGAGAAGGGGGAAGGAGTGAATTATCTTTTGCAGAAACAGTCAAGAGCAGCATTTCATCTTTTGGATAGGTTGTAACAAGCCCCTATCTCTGCAGCATTTAAAAATTCTCCAGTTTCTCAAGTTAAAAGCAATCAAATATTTGTTCTTAGGTTTTTTGTTTTGGTTTGTTTTTTTAAAAGAATTTGTAGCAGTCCATGAGGACGAAGAAGAAGAAACCTGTCCCTTGGTGCTACAAAAGTTGCCCAACTCTGTTGTGAAGCAAGAGGCAATTTTAACACATTCCCCTTTCCCTGTTAGGCAACATTGTTTGCAGGCTCCTGTAATCCGGAGTACATATTCTGGAGACAAAGGGAGCTGCAGAATGAAAGAAGAATAGTTGAATATTGTCTCCTTCAACTTTTCCTCTAATGAGACAACTTCGAGAAGAGAATTCCTCTCACGGGAAATCATGGTATCATACTTAACTTCCAACTGTTCTAATTAGGAAAAATTATCATCCCACTTTTTCCACTTCTTTTTAAGTGTCACAGTTTCTCTTTGCACTTTCCCCTTTTGTCTTTGGCTTACTTTAATTGCTGAAAATTGAATTCAAAGTGCATAACAACAACAACAACAACAACAACTTTATTTATATTCCGCTCTATCTTCCCAAAGGGACTCAGGGCAGATTCCAAATATAAAAGGCAAACATTCAATGCCTGAATACAACGTACACCCATACTAATAAACCAACATATAAACACAAATTATGACTTAACAACTAACATTAAATAATAAAAAACACAGCCTGTTATAGCAGTCATAAGACAAAACATCAAACATTGAATGGAAACAATAATTTCCCAGTTCCTTGGGGCAAATAGATTAATAATTGCTCAAGATACAGTATCTATTGAGCTGGTGGGGCGAGCATGGCATGGATACGGATGGCAACTATTAATCAGAGGTATAATGGTAGTATTATCAACTACTATTCCTCCTCGTAAGCCAGTGAGTAAAGGTATATCTTCAGCTGTTTCTTGAAAGCGGGGAGGGAGGGGGGCATCTTTAACTCCTTAGGAAGGGAGTTCCAGAGGTGGGGGGGAGCCATGGAGAAGGCTCTTTCTCTCGTTCCCACCAGCTGTGCCAGGGACAGGGGTGGAACTGAAAGGAGGGCCTCCTCCAATGACCACAGTGTCCGAGTTGGTCTATAGAGGGAGATGCGGTTTGTCAAATATTCTGGACCTAAGCCATTTAGGGCTTTAAAGATAAGAACCAGCACTTTGTATTTAGCTTGGAAGCAGACTGGCAGCCAGTGGAGCCAGTGGTTCTCATGGGAGTGCTTCTTTCCCTAAATGGCACTCCAGTTCGTAACCTGGCTGCTGATCTTTGGACCATTTGAAGCTATCGAACTATCTTCAAAGGCAGCCCCACATAGAGAGAAAGAGGAGAGGGGCATAGAACTTTGCCTTTCCTTGAAGATTCAAGCAAAAGCACATCGTTACACCACTTTTCTGTTCTTCCTTGTTAATATCCTTTGCTGTCTTAGCCACACTGATGTTTCCTAGACAAACATGTCCCTATTTTCACCAGGGAAATGCTGGAAAGCATGTGGTATTCTACTGCTAAAAAGCCAGCAAATTGGAAGAGATGGTGTCATTGTGGAAAGCACCAAGGTTTGGTGTTTTTTTTAAAAAAAAATGAAATGAAATTACTTAATTTAGGGAAGCACCATATAATTATACAGACAACACACTGCAAATTGAAGTTGCCAAAACAACAGGAAGGAGATTTTTTTTACTATATACTTTGGATTTGTACAAAGAACGCAATGCATTTTTACACTGATGAGATTTTAATTAGACACATTTCCCATTTGCTAAAATTAAGAGTTTGATTTCATATCTGCAGATTTTTTTTCCTCCCTGAAACATAAGAGTATGAAAAAGTCTGACTGAAAAGGACTATTAGCAGAAAAACTTTCACGGTATCCAGGGATATGCTAAATAATATCTGAACAAAGAAAAAGGATTCTCCCATGCTTCCAACCCCCCATCTTTGCCGATTTCTTTTGTGCTGATAAACCCAAACAAGAGACAGAGTGAGTGTTTATGTACCGGAGAGAGGTTTCTTTTAAATATTTATAGGATGAAAACTCTTGAGGAATTTAGAAGAGGCTTTGTGAATTCATCATGAAGTTTCATATTTTATGGAAATATTTGTATACCACATTGAAGGGTTTCCTGACCTTTCCAACTTCAATGTGACTGGACTGAATGGAAAAGTGCCTTTTGTTTAAGCACGCTAATATGTCCTCCTTCCTCCCACTCCCCACATTTCTAGTTTATTATAGGTTCTGAGGTAATAATGCAGCTCCTGAGCCAGCGTTATTCTTGCTTTTAGCTCAGGTGTGTGACTATAGCAGAGAATGAGAAACACAATGTTAGAGAAAGCCTTCTAACAACAAGAGATAAAGTAGAATTAATAAACAAACAACCTACTTTCTGTGGCATCATACAATGGCAACTTTATATTGAGGGTTTCATAGCGTAGACAAATGCCAGTATAAACTGCAGCCTTACAAAAGATGTCATAGGTGTAACAGAGACTGGGGAGAAAATTTAGCAAAACCTAGGAATGAAACTTGACACACTTGTAAGACAGCTATTGTTGAACCACTACAAGTCGGAAACTTACTGATCTATTGCAGAGTCTCCAAGATCGACCTTTAGACATTAACCTGCCTTTTTTCATGTTATACTGTGCTGACTATGAATATGCCTGTCCAACCTATTCAGCAATATCTTCACTGTATTGTGTCATAGTTATCTAAGTGATTCACATAGTTATTGTCACGCTCAGATAGCATGAGAGTGGACTAAAAGAAAGTCAACCATCTTGCATCTGAGTGACTGGTGTGGGCTCTGGATATCTTACTACTTAGAACCCTATTTAGAATAGCTATTGCTGTTCTGAAAGAAAGAAGAAACAGTCTGTCTAAAACAAAGAATTATTTATCATCTGTTTGTCTAATGATCTATCTATCCATCTGTTTAAAATATTTAGATTTATACTTTTTCCTGTCCAACAATGCTTCCTATTAATCATAAACAAATAAGAAACACACATTTCAGTGCCCCCATTAAAAATCAAATATTTTAAAATACATAGTAGCCATATAAGAACATTTTGCTCATGTTTTCCACATAGATATATCATAGATATGATCAAGGTTGCTTGTTGCTGCAAACTTGATAAATTCCTTCCATCTGTTCTCAATAAAAATATGAAGTAAATATTCCCAGTGACCAAGATGCTCTTAGCTCAAATGCAAATTCAAACTGTATACAAGAAAGAAGAAACAAACCAGATCTTAACTGCTATTATCACATTTCAATCCTCCAAACATGACCTGAATTAGTTTCAAAGGCCAACATATTTTCTGGTTGTAACAGCAGGTTTATTAAATTGCTAAATGCTTAATAAGTTAGAAAGAAAAAAGGAGTCTTTCCGCACAATAGGCAACATCATTCTAAATCTGAGGTAGACAATTAATGAAACTCCCATCAGCCCTAGGCAGAATATTCAATGAGAGGATAGGGCAATTGTGGTCCAAAAGTATCTGGAGGATCACAGTTGCCCACTACTGTCCTAAATAAACCTTGCTCCTGTCAGTGTTTAGAAGACAGAGGTAGGATTACCAAAGTGAAAACTGGAAACACTCCTGTAGCTTTAATGGTTGTGTAACAGAATAAATTTCAGCTGGTGTTTCTTATTATGCATCCAATCAACAAGGATTACTGCGAAAATTCACTTTTCTGCAGAATCATTGAAGATTACAAGAGTCCTCTACAGTTTTCACTATGGCAACCACAGACAAACCAAATGTTCACATGGGAGTTGCTACAAACCTGCAATTTCACAATCAAGGAATAGGTGTTTTTGACCCAGTGTTTCACAATTAAATCAGGTACTACAGGAAAAATTTGATATTAGGGGTGTAAATGTAATTGGGTTTGTGTTCCGTATTCGGGGGATTCATTCAAATCGGCAGCTGAATACCCAGAAACGGGGCAAGTGGGCAGAGGCAGCCAGAGGTCGGCAATAACAGGTTGTGCACTGGCTGGTATCAGCTGCCGCATGAGAAGAGAAGCTGCACTAGTGCAGGTCCGTACCACCCTCCCAGCCTTGCCAGGGCCAATTACAAAAAGAAAATGGATCATATGTTTTCTTGCAAAGGTGGCCTATATACTGTAAATACCAGGGTGAGCTCCAACATTTTCTGTGGCATCCTGGTATTTGTGAGGGATATATCATGCTAGCTAGCTCCATGTGTTATATCTCTTAGGGCTTAAGGAATAGGGATCTCTTTTTGAGCATTCCTTTTTCTTCTGCATTGAATTTTCTTAGCTAAATATCTTTCAGTCCTTTTATTTTACTAGTAATTTCACTAGGGAGGAGTGGGGTGGGAGTGCATTTGGGGGGTGACTTTTAAAGGGCTTTATTGTGTGTTTATTGTTTGCTATTTGCAGCCCTATTTTCTGACTTATGTTCTGCATCAGCAGCTTAAGCCCCCCAAATAAGTACTTTTACCTCCTTGGCCTTCAGTCTCTCTGCTATACCCTCCACAACCCTAACTTCTGGCTTGTGTGTGTGTATATATATACTCCTGCACAGTCCAGAAACCTTCCCCCCCACCCCCCAAAATATGTTGACATTACCCAAAAAGCCCTTCTTGTAAGTTCACCTCTCTCTCTCTCTCTCTCTCTCTCTCTCTCTCTCTCTCTCCTATTTTCTTCTGGTTTCTGTGTGTGAGCTGTGCAAAGCCAGAAACCTGAGCCTATTTTTCCTCAAAAATATGTTTAAATACCAAAAAGAAAACCTTTATTACTTACACATTACACACACACACAATTATAATGAGGTGTGGTTATGGTGTCAGTGGTTCTGCTGGGTCAAGTGGCTCTGTGGATCTTCGGTTATTGCTAAATTGCAATTCCCATCAAGCCTAGTCATTGCTCAAGAAGAAGATATGGAAATGTGAAATATTTCTCCAGCCATGGTCTAGTTAGACACTTACGTTCCTCCAAATAGTTTGAACAGTGTCACTTCTGAGTCCCTTTGGGGAGATAGGTTGGTATATAAAAATATTATTGTTGTTATTATACCACTTTTCCCTCCTGTGGACATTAGTAAAGAACATTATCAGGCTTTCTCTGTTCAATGCACAGTACTACAGTGAATATTCTTTACAAAGTTTTCCTGCTTAAACAAACAGGCCATGCTTTGATAACAACCAAGGAGAGAAACATACACTCTTCCTCCGTGGACAAAAAAAAAGACAGCAAAAGAACAAATATGATGCTGCAGTAAATAAAACAAAAATCCCATAGATTAAACTTCAAACGATCACAGATCACAGGACATTGACTACAAGATTACACTGGTTCAGCATTAAACCTCTGGAGTACCACTACAGCTGGTTTGCTGAATAATAAATTGTGTTTTCTTGATTCTTCCTGGATGGCATCTGTGGAAGAATAGCAACTTCATACAAGAATTTCTCAGAGTGATTTCAGAATAGCCATGAGGGATAACTTAAAAGCTAAGAGCAGTGTTATACATGAGAAAGCTCCTGGCTTATGCCAACATTATAACTTTGCATAAATCACAACAGTCTGCTATTGAATTGAGTATCCGGGTCCAAGACTTGCAATCCATTAGTTGAATTGAGATGGCAGTCTCCATAGTGGACCACCAGGAGTGGCAGATTGTGTCTCTAACATCACTACTTCAGAGAGTCTTTTTTAAAAAAAAAAATTGCACTTGTTGAATGCAAATCTGTTTTCCGAGCACTTTAAATTCTCTTACATTATATACTTCCTTGTCTTCAAATTTCATCTTGTTTATAGCATTTCTTGGAATATAAATGTCAACAGGTGTGGCAGAATGTGTTGAAGGCATGTGGTGTTAATGCTTCAGGTGCTGATGCCACATTGTAACTAATTAAAATCTCATCAGTGGAAATTATTTTCTGTTCAAAATAAGAATATAAATTAAATGGATCACATAGAAAAAATATGCTTGTTTTTAGTTAGTGAGATGGCTGTGTTTTAAACAGAAGTTAGATAACAATTTTTATAGCATATTGCCATATTGAACATACCTTACACATATTATTTTAGCAATCCTCTGATACTACTAGGAGCCAACAAAAATATATTCAGCTATGAAGTAAAGATCTCAGTTGAAAAGAAGAAGTATGTCCATAAAAATTATTATCTGACAACTGAGGCCCTCAAAATTCAGAACAGACGACCTCATCAGATGGGTGATTTTCCCTGTCTTATCATGCTGCTGGGATAGAGTGTGGCGGAGCCCATCAAATGTTGCAGGGCTACTTTTGGCAGGGCTCCAATGGTCTCTGTGCCAGTCATGTGCTAAGAGGTAGCCCCAAGGAGTTAAGTGATTATCCATCTCCTCATTGAAGTAGCCAGAGACAGAACGCAAGGAAGTCAGGGACCACACAGAAACGTTGTGGGGTGGTGCTGCCCCACAGTTTCCCCTGCTGCCCCCAGGCTTCTGGATCCACATGTGATGAGGTCCTGAGACATATTTATATGTATAAGGCATACATAACCCCACTCCCCAAGCACATACACACTGATTGTAGTTGTGGGGGAAATACCTTTCCTATGAAAGCTGATCCTACCAGCCATACAAATGTAGAGGTAGCCATACTCTGTAACTTGTAATAAAATGATAGGAGTAATTTGTAAAGAAGTTTCCAATATCCCTATTGTAATAGTACCATTATTGGACCAGCCCAAAAAGCACAGACAGTATTGTGCAAATGTTCAAGGCATAGATGTTAGTTTATTAGGTAGGGTTTCTTTTTAAATAAGAATGCAAGAAAAAGTAATGGAGTGAGAAATGATATTAAAATTACAAAGTCTGGATGTGGACATCAAACACTTGTTTGTTTATATTAAGAACAGAAAGAACTGAAGGTTTTTAACAAGAATTTTTCCTTCTAACCTTGATGGTGGTCAGATTCTTCTTCTGCTCACATAGAATGAAGTCAGGATTGCCATATCACAAGTTCACTTGGTTTCACCCAGATTAAAGACATAACTTCCTGGTGCTGGCTTGGATCATCATCTAGCATGGGTTCAAAACTTTTCTTTAAAAAAGAGAAAGAGAACGTTTCTCAGCCATAAAGGATCCAAGATGTAGAGTAAAATGTATAGCCCTTCTGGTGTAGTTTAATGTATTGTCGAAGGCTTTCATGGCTGGAATCACTGGGTTGTTGTAGGTTTTTTGGGCTGTATGGTCATGTTCTAAAAGTGTGATGGCACGCCGGGGAGAAGGGGAAGGAAAACTATATGTCTGGCTATTCCCCGGTGGCTATTGGTATACCCTATGATGTACTTCAGTTCTTTAAAATAAAGACACTTGAGACAGGATTAAAGTTAACCAAATAAGTTTACTGGAACAAAAGGCAAAGCTAACTTCAGTCAGAGTTCTTGAAAGGTGAATCAAAACAAAGTATTACAAAGACACAGTTTATAGACTGAATTTGGTTACACTGGAAATAAACACTTGACTATACTCATAGAATATGTGGTAAAATGTTTGGCTATTGAAAGTAAAATACTGGACTTCCGGGAGAGCGGCGAAGGCGGCAGGCACGGAAAGTGGGGGCTCCCGCATCCAACCGCATAGAACTCATTGGATTAGAGCGCAAGCTCCCCTCCCCTGGTGGATAGATGCCAGGGGGAACGCAGGGTCCTCGAGGCTTTCTCTGACCCCCAAAACCTCTCCCCTCAAGGGGGAGGCCATAAGGGGCCGGAGTCCCAAAAAGCCGAGGAGATGCGGATGAGTCTGGGGGAAGCGTCCTCTACGGGCGCACCCACTGCCAGCCCCGCTCACCAAAAAGCCAAGGAGACAACAAGAGCGGCGATAGCCGGAGAAGAGAAACGTAAGTTTCCCCAAAAGGAAATATTCGGTCCGAAGGTGGGAATAAACGGCGGACAAAAGGCTACTCAACCATAGGCGGGCCGGGCAATGCGCGAGCGGCTCAGGAAGACACCCGGTTAAGAGGGATATAAGGAAGCCAAGCCACCACCTTTAATCCCCCCTCTCAAGGAGCACTATCCAACTAAGGAATGGAGGAACTCACCTTGAGCGACTCCTCATAGAGGCAGCCCCTGGAAAGATAAGCTCGAGCCGGAAGTACACAGCGAGATTTCGAAGAGAGAAGTGAGCGTCTCGCGAGAACACCGCGAGAACATCGCAAGATTCCCGCTAGAGTCTCAGACCTCGCAAACGCGAGCGCGAGAACTTGAGGAGAAGCTGAAGGGCAGCTAAAAACTCCTTCTTTTTTGTAATAGTTTTTATTAACAGGTTTTATATTTATAAGACTTACATCATCACAATGGGAAGGGAAAGGAGGGGAATGGGGAAAAGGGACAAGAATACAAAGGGGTGTGTTGACTTCCATTCTCACTCTGCACTGGTCATACATTTTCCTCAACATTTTCATTCTCAAACACGAGACATCCCCGTTGCTCTTCTTAACTATTAATTACCAACAGTGTTCCTTTCTTTATCTATACTTCTTTTCGATATTCTTCTATCATGGCCCAGTCTGTCTTTATAACGCCTTTACCATGGTTCTGTTTTAGCCAATAAGTTAATTCATCCATGTCTTTTATCTCCATAATTTTTACTAGCCATTGCTCTTTTGTGGGGAGAAGGTTTTGTTTCCATAATTTTGCAAACACCATTCTTGCAGCTGTTGAGAGGAACACAAAGAGTTTCTCTACATTTTCATTTGGAAATAGTTCTTGTTCTATAATCCCTATTAGGTACAGTTCTGGTCTCATTTTAAATTCTACTTGCAGTATTTTTGTACATTCCTCATGTATCATTCGCCAAAATTCTTTTACTTTAGGGCATGACCACCACATATGAAAAAATGTACCTTCCTGATTCTTACATTTCCAGCAATTATTACTGACATTTTTATACATTATGTTTAATTTCTTGGCGGTTATGTACCAGCAGTGTAGCATTTTTAGCCAGTTTTCCTTTAAATCCGTCGCATATGTTATTTTCAGTTGTTTGGACCAGATCCTTTCCCATTCTTTAAATTGAATTGGTCTCCCAATATTCTGTGCCCACTTAACCATTGAGTTCTTAACTACATCCGTCTCCGTTGCCCAGTTCAGTAAAATGGAATAAATTTTTGATATTGTTTTCTTTTCTGTCTTCATTATCCTATCCCAGGGTCTGTCAGTGTCGCTAAACCCTTTAGTCCTATCAATATTAAACTGTTCTCTAAGTTGAAAGTAATGGAGCCATCTTACATTACTGAATTTCCTCATAATTTCCTCTTGTGTTTTCAATTCCACAGTACTTCCTTTTTTGTATTATGTCTTTATACTTAGGCCACTCAGTCCAGCCCAGCAGTCGTCTTTGATTCGCCTCCAAGGGTGAAAGCCATATCGGTGTCTTCTCATAAAAATAATTTTTATATTTATTCCATACTTTTATCAAAGAAGATCGAATGAAGTGATTCCCAAAAAATTTTTCCTTCTGAATTCCACCATACCATAAATAGGAGTGCCATCCTTTACGTAAATCAAATCCTTCTGGAAAGATAAGCTCAAGCCGGAAGTACACAGCGAGATTTCGAAGAGAGAAGTGAGCGTCTCGCGAGAACACCGCGAGAACATCGCAAGATTCCCGCTAGAGTCTCAGACCTTGCAAACGCGAGCGCGAGAACTTGAGGAGAAGCTGAAGGGCAGCTAAAAACTCCTTCTGATTACGTTAAGGGCGGAAAAGCAATATCCCTCCTCCCATTGGCCTGAACACCTGGTAGAGGACAGGAAAAGAAAGGAAGGGCTAAATAGTCTCCTGTAGAAGCAAGACCAACCAAGGGCCAACCAAGGGCGGATGTAACACCAATGACCCCTTAAAGGGACAGTAGACTCTAAAACGAAAACTTGCTCCGCAGGGGATAAAGACATCGAAAATATAGGAAGGAGGAGCAAGAGTGCATAAATCAAGACCAGAGACACCAGGGAAGAACGAACAAGGATAGAGCAAACAACAAAGGGGAGGGAATAACCTCAAATAACCTCAAAATCTACAAATGCAACAGTGCCACCCAGGGATAACAAGATAACTAAATAAAGAAAGTAGTATAATCCATAATAAAACCCGAAGTAGTATAACCCACATTAGACAAGAATAAAGAGCAAAATCCTAATTTCAATACCACCAATCAGAAAGACACCATGGCTGCATCCAAACTCAAAACAGACAAAGACACCAAAGATATAAGACTGGCCTTCAGAAGAGGGTCGGGAGCTGGAACAGAAGAGTTCAGCATGAAGGATGTAATGAGGGAGATACAGAAATTAAACGAGACCCAACTGGAAACCCAAAGAGAAATGAGACAGATGATGGAAAATCAATCACAGGAACAAAAGAAGACCCAGGATAAATTGGATGATATGAAAAAGGAACTGAAAGAAGACATGAATAAAATAAAATCAGACCTCACTAAGGTCACCCAAGACACCGCAGACCTCAAGGAAAAGAACAAAAAACTGGAAAAAGCCCAAGACAAAGTGACAAAAAACCTGGAAGGGATAAATAATAAAACTGAGAGGCTGGAAAAAACCCTGGAAAGAATACAATTAAAAGATCTGGAAAAACAGTTGAGATTTAGAAACCTCATGGAAGAGGAACAAGAAAATGTACAAACAACAATTATAAAAATACTGGCAACAACTCTGGAAAGGCCTGAGAAGGAGGTAGGGAAAGAGATCGATAGAACTTATAGAATTCAAAGTACTTACTCTAAGGAAAATAAAACCCCGAGAGATACTATAGTGAATTTCACAAGAAAATCGACACGGGATGAGGTACTCCAAAAGACTAATAAAAAACCTATAATCCACAACGGGAGGAAAGTCATTGTCCTAAAAGAGCTTCCGACGACTATATTGAATAGACATAAAAAATATTCCTTCTTAACAGAAGAGCTGAAAAGATTGAATATAAGATTCAGGTGGAAGAAAGAAGAGGGATTAATGACCACTTATAAGGACAAGAAATATTGGTGAAGAGAAAGCAAGAGATTTTTTCAAACAACTAAAAAGAGGGAATTCAACCCCAAAATCAGATCACTCATCACCAAGAAAACACAAAAAAAAAAAAAGACGCCGCTTTTGCTCCCCCGTAGAGGAAGAACAAAAAATGGACGAAGCAGCGGCCAAGGCACGTAAGCCAGAAGGCCCGGAAGAGGAAGACTCACTTTCAGAAGGGGATATGGAAGATGAGGATGAGAAGGATGACAACAACTCAAAAGATGGGAGGCAATCAATGGAAAGTATACTCTCTTAATGTCAACGGGCTAAACAGCCCAAATAAAAGAAAACGAGTCTTTCAGAAAATCAAAAAAGGCAACTACCAAGTAGTAGCACTCAAGAGACTCATATCTCTCACAAATTTGTCTCACATCTAAGGCAAAAGAAACTGGGGAAGGAATACTATTCCTCCTATGACCAAAAAAAGAGGGGCGGTCACTTATGTATCGGAAGATCTCAACCCTGAACTTAAATTTAAAGACACAGAGGGTAGGGTGGTGGGGGTCCTAATAAATAACCTTGATGGAAAAACACTAATATGTAACATATACACACCGAACAGAGCAAAATCAAACTTTATAAAATTCCTGAAAGAAAACATACAAAGGACAGAATATGACAATCTCATGATCATCGGAGACTTCAATGGAGTCATAAGTCCGAAACTAGACCAAAGATGTGAGCCAAAAAACCCCACCCCCAAAGAATATGGGACACTCCCGAAGTCCCTCCTCAATTTAAAAGAGGATTTTGATATACAGGACGCCTGGAGGTACCTCTATCCAGATGAAAAGGACTTTATCTATTTCTCCAGCTGCCACAAAATGTGGTCAAGAATTGATATGGCCTGGGTGTCGAATTCTTTAATCTCCAAGATAGAAACTCTAAAAATAACACCAAGAGACATCTCAGACCATTGCCCACAAGAGCTAATATTAAACTCAAGACAAAAAGGGAGGAGATGGAGATTAAATGGGAATTTATTAAAAACTGAAAAAGACATCAAGAAAAATAAGGAACTAGTAAAAGAATTCTTTGAGATCAATGATACGGGGGAAGTCCAACAGCAAATAGTCTGGGATACCTTAAAGGCAGTGATGCGAATACATTTCATCTCGCAGAACAGTGCCAGGATCAGAGCCAAAGACAAAGAAATCCAAGACCTGACAAGAGAAATAGAAACGAAGGGAAAAATCCTGAAGAAATTCCCGGCAAAACAGGACATTACAAAGGTACTAACAAATCTGAAAAAAAAGAAACACTCTTTAGAAATTGAAAATACGGCTAAACAATACAAATTCATAAGACAATACAACTTTGAAAATGCAAATAAGCCAGGCTGATGGCTATCAAGAAGGATAAAGAAGAAACAACAACAATATATCTCCAAAATTGTATCTGATGGGAAAATACATAGAAGAGAGAAAGAAATATGAGCCAAGTTCTTTGAATTCTACAAACAGCTCTACACAAAAGACAAAATATCTGAGGAAGACATCACAGCATTCTTATCAAAACAAAAAATCACCAAAATCACAGAGGAAGAAAGAGAATCCTTAAATAAAGAAATAACAGAGAAAGAAATTGCTATGGCCATAAAACAACTGGACCCTAACAAAGCCCCAGGCCCAGACGGCCTCACAGCTGATTTCTACAAAGTCATGAAAGAAGAGATAACACCATTCCTCAAAACCATAATGAATAATGTGATGAACGGAGAAGACATACCAACATCTTGGTCAGAAGCCACAATAGTCTTAATCAAAAAAGGAGACACAGACACCCCAGGCCCACATGACTTTAGGCCAATATCGTTACTGAACGTGGATTACAAACTATTCACTAACATCTTAGCCACTAGGTTCAAATCATTCCTAACACATTGGATAGGGGAGGAGCAGGCGGGCTTCCTACCAAACAGAAGCACAAAGGACAACTTACGTACAATACTCGATACTATCGAGTACTACGACACCAACACACAGAGGGAACTGGCACTACTAACACTCGACG
Source organism: Anolis apletophallus (assembly GCA_030556195.1). NCBI lineage: Eukaryota > Metazoa > Chordata > Lepidosauria > Squamata > Anolidae > Anolis > Anolis apletophallus. The sequence continues at coordinate 88,941,932 of JARBWK010000012.1, read as the reverse complement.
CTGAAAAGGCGTTCGATAATCTTGATTGGAACTTTTTCAAATTACTCTTAGATGAAATGGACATCGGACACCAAATCAAGAATGCCTTCAAAGAAATTTACAGAGATCAAAAAGCCAAAATCCAGATAAACGGATCCCTCACAGAAAACTTCCAAATAACCAAAGGCACGCGTCAAGGATGCCCCCTCTCCCCCCTAATCTACATAATGGCACTGTAAGTGTCTGTCGAAAAGAGCTATTGGAGCTCTTATCTCATACCCTTCCAGCAACATAATCCTGAACAGGTGTGGCCTTGAAGACGCACAGAGCTGGAGTTGGGCCTTGAGCCACACCACACCAACGTGAGAAGCCCTGGCATGAACATTGCTGACTCAGGGAGGATATGAGGAAATATCCACTGGACATTGTGAAACTGGGTCAAAGGGGATATGATGCAATCTCTGTTGGGCATTGCAAGCCAGGGGTGGTGGCCTTTGGGATGATGGACAGGTGATGGGGGTGTGGTTAGTATATAAGTTATGTTTGTTCCTGGTGAAGCCAATTCTGGCTTCAAAGGTATTGATACCTGGAATAAATCTTGTGGGATCGAGTTGCTGCCTGCGCGTCATCCTTACAGAAAATCTCAGCGTTCATTACAGGAAGCCAGAATTGAATTAAGCCTATCGTGGAGAAATCTGCAGAGGGCTTGTCTTGTTTGGTGTAGCCGTCCGCATGTTGAAACCCTTCATTGGAATGGAGTGGGTGAGTCCTGAGCAGTTCTGGGACGCGGATGAAGACGGGGCCGTGACGGGTGGACAGAGCATGTCTGCCTACGAGCTTTGCGGACCGTATGGTGAGGAGATTGTGGCTGGTCTGAAGCAGCCAGGGGCCAAGGGCCGCCGCCGCCGTGGAGGAAGGCGTAGCAGAAGCAAAACTGCCAAGGATGATTCAAGTGCCCCGAGTGAGGTGGAGCAGCAGCAGGCTTGGCTGATCTTGCACCGGCTGTTCCCTCATTGGGTGAGGGAGGAATCATCGGATGGAGCCCCTTCTTGGGAGAAGAAGGAGGAAAAGGTGCTCAGAGGAGCAGAGTTCGCCCAAAGGGGCTATCGAGAGGCTGAGGGGGCCTTGCTCAGAGAAGTGGAACCCAGAGAAGCGGTAGGAGGTGCCTCCGTTCAGGTGGGATCCAGAGGGGCCCAGGAGGGGCCGCCCAGAGAAGCAGAGTGCAAGAGATCTTCTCAGGTGGGCTGTGAAGGGACCAGAGAGGATCCCGGAGGAGTTGGTGCTCGAGTGGGGTCTCAGGGGGACCCAGTGCTGGCTCAAGGTGGACCGGGCTGCAGCGAAGAAGGTGCTGTGCAGTCTTCTGTTTGGTACAGAAGTGTATGGGTCCAGGAGTTGCAGCAAAGTTATGTGATCCTGCAAGAGCTGAAGAAAGCTTTTGATTGCGGGCAGCATGATGTGAATGTACTTCAGAAGAAAGTGGATGCTGTGGAGGAGAGAGTCCAAAGGCTCCAAGAGTGGATGGGATGTCTCCCAGCCGAGGAGGAAGGGCGTTATGATGATGCTCTGGAGGCTGAGAGTGAGCTGGAGAGAGAAGAAGACGCCTTTGCCTTGGAGAAAGAGGCCCAGTCGGAGACCGAGCTTCTTGAGATAGGAGCGGCAGAGGAATGTTTGCCCTTTGATGTCCCGACTGGCGGTGGTGTGGAAAGCGAAACTGATTTAAGCACAAAGGCTGCCTTACTGGAGAGAAATGAAACCGTGTGGGTGGCTGAAGAGTGTTATGCAGAAATGGAGGGGAAGAAGGAGGAAAAGGAAGAGCTGCCGGATCCCTTTTCCCAAACCGTCGGTGTTTCTATAGCATGGGCCGCTGCCTTGTTATTGTTATGTTCTGAGGAATGTCAGAGAAGTGTGTCTGCAGAGAAAAGGCCCCTTTATGAAGTGTGTATTTCAAAAGTGCTTCAGGAAGAGGCCCAGCCTTTGCTAGAAGGGAAAGCCGATAAGCCTGCCAAGTTTGCTGTGGAGGAGGAAGCTGCAGGAAGGGCTTTGCCGTTGGAGGCTTTTCCTCTTGAGGGAAGAGAGGAGACGAGAGAGGTGCCTGGGAGGCCAAAAGTTGAAGAGAAACTGCCTGTTAAGTTGGAGAGTTTACTGCCTGGTAGTCTCTTTATCGCTGAAGGAGGAAATGAAGACTGGCTGTATGTGAATGGAGATTCCCAGCAAGTTGGTGAGCTCCCTGAAGAGAGTGGGGAGAGCAGTTTGGAGCTGGCTACGGGTGAGAAAGCAGTTCGTGGGTCTTTGCTACCAGAAACTTTCCTGGTTGACGGAGGGAAGGAGTTGGTGATGGAGCTCAGCAAAGATGGAGCCGAAATGTTCCAGTGCGAGTCAGCTGTGGACAAGGAGAACGAGCAGTTGGCGAGATCCAGGATGGCTGATCCTGTTCTGAATAAAACCTTAGGGTTATTTGGTCACTCGGGGGGAGGATGGAATAAGGTGTGGTTTGGAGGCATTATTCCAGAGAAGATTTTGGTGCCTGAACTATGGATGCAAACCCTTGCTGAACTTTGCAGCGTACCGAACTTGATTTTGGTGCCTGAACTATGGATGCAAACCCTTGCTGAACTTTGCAACGTATTGAACTTGAGGCTTCTTAAAATTGAGTTGCATTCTAGCATGTTGGGAATGATTGAGGTAACTTTGGGGGGTGGCATGGTGAAAGAGATGTATATGCGTTGCCTAATTGTGTTTTCTTGGGGAGAGAAAGTGTTCTGGAAAGCAGATGTAACATGAACGAAGTCCTATGCTTAGATGAGACAGGAATTGATGGTGTAGAACTGGGATTGTAGGACGCTGGGATTTTAGGTTATAATATAGAGTAATGTGCAGAATGTATTTACATGCTTATGAAAATGTATGAGGGATTATTGTGTAAGGGTAAGATGGCTGATACTGTTAATGCAATACTCACATGTGTTATGTGGATTATAAATTGGAAAGGGCAAGATGATTATTTCCTGTATGTAATATGGTTTGAGAATGTTTAGACATGCATCTATTGTTAGAAATGTTAGATGGGGATGATATTTCGAATGTGCATTATAGTTTAATGATTTGGGTAGGATATCTATTGTCCAACTGGGAGTGGTTTTTTTGAAAGGTGTATTTCGTTGTTGTATTGAGGGTTTTGTACTCAGAAGGATAGGTACAGCCTTTGTTGGGGCCTGCAATGAGATTAATTGCGGCAGGGAGGTGGAGGATAGGCTTTAGAGTTGGTTGTCGTCTCCTGTTGAGTTTGCCAGGAGGTCAGATTTTGTTGTAATTGTTGTTCCCCAGGTTAGAATTAGGACATGTTGGATTTAGCTTTGATGGTGTGTGTAATTTGATATAGGGGTTTTGTTCCTGAGTCATGGGACTTTGAGGTTGTTAGTGATTTATAGTTTTCTTGTGCCTTGTGGCTGAGTGCCAAGAGGGGTAGATTGGTAGAAGGATAGTTTGTCTCTTGACTTCGGAGGGGTAGGTTGCAGGGTAATTGATAGCCTTTGTTACTGCCTGCTGAGTATAGTCTGGAGGAAAGTTTGGTGTTCATTCGTTTTGTATTTGATTGTATAGAGGATTGTAGTTTGGATGGTACCTCCTGCCATTGCAGTAGAGGGGATTGTAGTTTTCCCAAGTGTTTTTTGCCAGGGTGGCAAGGATAGTGGGTTTCTTTTGTATGGTTGCTTGACACAGTTGAATTGGTCCTGTGTAGTTTGTAGGGGTTGTAGTTTGTTGGGGTCTCCTGGTTTTGCGGGGAGATAGTTTAATTGGTTGTAAGCCAGTAGAGTTGTGTGGATGCAGGTCGCTTTATGTTCCCACGTGGAGTGACTTGGTTAGAGGATTAGCTTCAGGGCTAGTTTAGTGGGGAATGATGTTATCTCCTGTTGAGTCTGCCAGGAGAGATTTGGTTGAGGATTGTATGGGTTCAGGAGTGGATGTGTGCAGGATATCTGGACGCAGATGCTCATACCTGCGTTCCAGGGGGCAGTTTGTTGTTGAATTGGAATTTATGTATAGTCTAATAGGATAGATATGGTTGTGTAGTGTTGTACCTGGTACCTCCTGCTTTTGCAGTGGAAGGTTTTGGGAGTTATGGGGTTTGGAAGTTTGGTTGTGTGGTTTTGATTTATACCTAAAGGATGCGCAGTTGATTTGTCCTTGTGCAGTGTATTGTTAGGATTTGTGGTGGTCAGTAGTTACATGGGAATTATAGTTTGCGGGTTAGTACCTCCTGCTATGACAGTGGAGGTTGTTTAGATTTAGGTGGTAGCTGAAGATAGAAATTGGCCTTGAACAAGCTGAGCGTTTGTGGATAGAGGAATATCTGAGTGTGTAGGAGTTCAAGTTTGGTGTATGAAATAGCTTTGTCCTAGTGTGTGTTCAACTGGAGTAAGGCTGAGGTGAGAGCTCCCTTCGCCTTGTGAGTTATAGAGCTGGTTGTGACTTTGGTGGGTGCTGGGATAGAATTTAGATGATAAGAGTAGAATAGCGTTTTGAGTCCTCTTTTCCCCCAGGGGGGAGGGAGAGGGGTATTCTGTAAGTGTCTGTCGAAAAGAGCTATTGGAGCTCTTATCTCATACCCTTCCAGCAACATAATCCTGAACAGGTGTGGCCTTGACAACGCACAGAGCTGGAGTTGGGCCTTGAGCCACACCACACCAACGTGAGAAGCCCTGGCATGAACATTGCTGACTCAGGGAGGATATGAGGAAATATCCACTTGACATTGTGAAACTGGGTCAAAGGGGATATGATGCAATCTCTGTTGGGCATTGCAAGCCAGGGGTGGTGGCCTTTGGGATGATGGACAGGTGATGGGGGTGTGGTTAGTATATAAGTTATGTTTGTTCCTGATGAAGCCAATTCTGGCTTCAAAGGTATTGATACCTGGAATAAATCTTGTGGGATCGAGTTGCTGCCTGCGCGTCATCCTTACAGAAAATCTCAGCGTTCATTACAGGCACTGGAAATACTGATAAAAACAATCAGAGAAGATAAGGAGATCAAAGGCATGCGCATCGAAAATCAGAATTACAAAATAAGAGCCTATGCTGACGATGTAATATGCATAATTGAGGACCCGATCAGCAACACTGGCCTGTGGATGAAAAAAAAATTGAGGAATACGGCCTAGTGGATGGACTTAAGATCAACAAGAAAAATGTAGCAACCCTTTTGTGCCTGGGGGGCAGGGGGCAGCCCCGGGGGTCCCACTTGCATTAGGGCCAATTGCAGCGGATGAGGACATGGAGGAAGGGGATGATGAGGCAGCGGGGCCTTCCTCTCCTACAGAAAGCTTAGCATGGGATGATGGCTGACCGGATGGCTATGATAGCTGGGAAAGTCAGGCCGACATTGAAAGTGCTGATTCAGATAATCTGTATGAGAAACCAGGTGGTTTCGGGTCGCAGGAAAGGGTCAGGGAGATAGCGGAGGATGAGTCCATGGAAGCTGAAAGGGAGTCTGGCTCTCATGAAGATAGTGACCCAGGTGCTGGGAGGCAAGGACGGAGCTTTGATAGGAGACAGAGCATTGAGTCCAGCAGGAGGGAATGGCACCGTAGCCTAGAGCGCCAGAGGAGCGCTAGATCCCGTAGCACAGATTGGCGCCGTAGCCTAGAGCGTCGGGGGACTTACCAGGGGAATTAAGTATAGGATCCGTGGGAATGGATCCTCAGTAGCTCAGCCACTTCTGATCTGAAGGGAGTGAAACGAGCGAAGATCCACGGAGCCAGGTTGTCGGCTCGTGCCTTGCCAAGAAGTTTCTTGGGGCCTTGTAATGAACTTTGCCTTGTTCCTTTGCCACGGACCAAGTCCTTAATCCGCAGTGTTTTGCGGAGCCTTTGCCAAGTTTTGCCTTTGGATTTACTTACGGACTCTTTACCTTTTTGATTGAACTTTTTGATACTTTTATGGACAATTATCCTTTTCACCTGTTTTTTATTATTCAATAAATAGTTAGCTGATTACCGTCTCTGTGTGTGTGATTAAGGGGCTGGGCCGAGACCCTGCATCGTGACAGTTGGCCGAGCTACTCCACGAACCCCTTTTCACACCACGTGACGTTCCAGGCGACGCAGAAAGCGAGTCGGCGAAATGGCTCAGTTAACTGCCGCCCAGATCTTGGAGATCCAGCAGGAGGTGGTGGACCTCCGGGCCAGGGCGGGGAGGCACCCCTCACTGGCCGTCCCGGCCCGGTTCAGCGGTAACCCGGCTCAGGTCAATGTGTTTATTGGACAATGTGAGATGTACCTAGAGCTCCGGGCCACGGAGTTCCTCACGGAGAGAGCCAAGGTGGGCTTTGTCTACAACCTCCTGGAAGGAATGGCAGCGGCCTGGGATACCACACAGCTAAGAGCCGCTTCGCCACAAGTGGCTACTGTGGCAGCGTTCCTAGAGGCTATCAAGACTACCTGGGGAGACCCGGTGAATGTGGAGCTGGCGGAGAGAGAGCTGGATCATTTGTCCATGAGAGACATGCCCTTGTCCCAGTACATCTCCCGGTTCCGCGTGTTGGCGGCTCAAGTAGCATGGAATCCTGCCGCCTTGCGGTACCAGTACATGAAAGGCCTGTCGCCGGAGATGCAGCAGGAGATCCTGAGATGGGCCACCCGGCCTACTGATCTGGAGGAGGCGATCGCCCTGAGCATACGCGTGGAGGCCGGACTGCAGACCCGGAGACGGTGGGATAAAGGGCCCGGAGAGAGATCGGCGGTGCGCAAGGAGACGGGGGCCAGTCGCCCACCGTTCCGGCCCTTCGCGCCGGCTCCTCAGCCCTTGGATGAACCGGAGCCTATGCAGTTGGGGCATGTGAGACCCAAGGTGGATGCTGCCGAGAAAGCTTGGCGCCAGAGGCTGAACTTGTGCTGGTACTGTGGAGGATCTGGGCATTTTTCCAAGGAATGTCCCCAGAAGCTGCGAGGCAAGACCCCCCCGGGCCTCTGCCACCTTCGAAGAGCCCCAAGAGGCTGAAGAAGCCATCCAGACGGCGGGGGAAGGGGTCGGCCGAGTTTAAATGGGTTCACTAACTCGGTCGCAGTCGCTAACATTCCCCCAGAACCCCAGACTGGACAGTTGTTTTTGGTGATGGTCGCCCTGTGGTCAAAGGAGAAGGGACCGATGATGGTGCACGCCATGGTTGACTCGGGGGCCACCAACAACTTCATTGACGCAGACTATGCCAAGTCTGCTGGATTACAGTTCCATGATCTAAAAGAGCCCAAGTGCATACAAACCATTGATGGGAGGCAGTTAAAAGCAGGGGCAGTGAGACACTATACCGCTCCTACCAAGTTGTGGACGAGCTCCCACAAAGAGGACATTTCCTTCCTTGTGACTAAATTGTCAGATTTCCTGGTAATCTTGGGCATTGTGTGGCTGACTCTACACAACCTGCAGATCTCCTGGGCCAGAAGGCAGTTGCAGTTTTCTTCCGAACATTGTCAGGAACATTGCATGACGGCCACGGCATGCCAGGCCCAAGAGGTGGAACAAGCGGCTACCTTGCCCAAAAAGTATGCTGGGTTTTGGGATGTTTTCAGCAAGAAGGAGGCCGAACGTTTGCCTCCCCACCGGCCCTATGATTGCACTATTGAGCTGGAGCCCGGAGCACCCATCCCTCGTGGAAGACTCTACCCTCTCTCGGAACCCGAGCAAAAAGCTCTCCAGGAGTTTTTGGAGGAGAATCTGCGGAAGGGGTTCATCCGGCCTTCCCAGTCCCCGGCCGGCGCGCCGATCCTGTTCGTCAAGAAGAAATCCGGGGAGTTACGGCTGTGTAACGACTATCGGGAACTCAATAAGATCACGATCCGGAACCGCTACCCCTTGCCTTTGATCCCTGAGTTGTTGGAGCGGATGAGGGGAGCTAAAGTCTTCACCAAATTGGACCTGAGGGGTGCTTACAATTTGGTGCATATTCGCCAAGGCGACGAATGGAAGACCGCTTTCCAGACCAAATGGGGGAGCTTCGAACACCTCGTAATGGGATTCGGGTTGTGTAATGCTCCCGCCTGCTTCCAACATTTCATGAATGATATCTTTCGGGACCTGTTAGATCGTTATCTGGCAGTGTATTTGGACGACCTGTTGATCTTTTCGCCTGACCAGGCGACCCACGACTGCCATGTGAAGAAAGTGCTACAGCGGCTGAGAGACCACGGTCTCCATGCCAAGTTGGAGAAATGCGCATTTGATCTACGCAAGGTAGATTTCCTGGGCTACCGCATCTCCCCAACAGGCATCGCCATGGATGACACTAAGGTTCAGGCCGTAGAAGACTGGAAAGCTCCTGCCAGCAAAAAGGACATTCAAAGATTCCTAGGCTTTGCCAACTACTACAGGAAGTTCATCCCCGACTTTGCCAAGTGGGCAGATCCCATCACCCAGTGTCTGCGAGGAAAGGTGCCGTTCCGGTGGACATCGGAGGCCGACGCGGGGTTCTGGAATTTGAAGCAGCTGTTCACCACGCAGCCACTTCTGCAGCATCCAAACCCCCGCACCCCTTTCATTGTGCAAGCAGATGCATAGGATGTAGCAGTGGGAGCGATCCTGCTACAGCCGCAGGGGACAGACTTATTGCCCTGTGCTTAATATTCCCGGCAACTGACGGCGCTGGAAAGGAACTATACAATCTGGGAGAAGGAGCTCCTAGCCATTAAGGTAGCTTTTGAAGTTTGGCGACATCTGCTTGAAGGGGTTCAATTCCCGGTGGAGGTGCACACGGATCAGCGGAACTTGGAGCACTTGAAGAATCAGCGCAAATTGAACCAGAGGCAGCAGAGGTGGTCTCTGTTCTTTGAGAGATTCAATTTCCGCATTCACTATGTGACCCCTAAGCAGACCAAACAAGCTGATGCCCTGTCTCGGAAGCCAGAGTATGACAGAGGAGGGGAAGGACTCTCCGAGACACGGTTGCTGAAGGCTGAGAACTTGGCTGCCACTGGCAAAGCCATTGCGCCACCCCCGGTGATCAACCCTGACCCAGGGGGCAAGAGGACTCTGAGTGACCGGATTCAAACTCAACAGAAAGGAGACCCTTGGGTGCAAGAGCAGCTAACCAAGGGGGTGCAATTCCCTTTCCAAGTAAAGAACGGCTTGTTGTGCCGCCGTGATTGTATCTACGTCTCCCCCGGGCCTGAAAGGGAGGACATTCTCAAACTTTGCCACGATAGCCGGGCCGCGGGACATTTTGGGCTGTTCAAAACACTCCAATTGGTGCTTCGAGACTTCTGGTGGCCAAAGGTGCGAAGGGACATTGAGACTTATGTCAGCACCTGCCCGGTCTGCCAGAGGGCCAAGAAGCAAGGGGGCAAGCCAGCCGGTTTGCTCCAACCGCTCCCGACTCCCTCCGCCCCATGGAAGATGATTATGGCCGATTTCATCACTGACTTGCCAAAGTCCAAGGGGTTCACTACGATCTTGGTCATAGTGGACTGTCTCACCAAGATGAGTCACTTCATACCATGTGTAAGGGTGCCTACTGCCAAGGAGACTGCTGATATGTTTGTGCAACATGTGTTTCAGTTGCATGGACTTCCACAGAGTTTGGTGACGGATCGGGGCACCCAATTCACTTCCCAGTTCTGGCGGGCTGTTCAGAAGCTGCTGGGAATTGAGACGTGGATGTCTACGGCCCATCACCCCCAGACCGACGGGCAGACCGAAAGGGTTAACACCACGTTGGAACAGTATCTGCGGTGCTATGTGAACTATCAGCAAAACAACTGGGCGTCATTGTTGTCTTTGGCGGAATTTGCTTACAACAATGTGATGCAAGAATCCATCAAAGAAACTCCTTTCTTTGCAAACTATGGTCACCACCCAAGGTTCTACCCTACTGTAGAACAATCTGGAGATGTGCCAGTGGCGGAAGATTGGCTACAGGAGCTCACTGCCATGCAAGAGATGCTGTGCACCCAACTGGACCAGGCAAAAGTAGATTACAAGCGGATGGCTGATCGGCGATGCCAAGAGGGTCCGGAGATCCAAGTTGGAGACAAAGTTTGGTTGTCTACCAAGAATTTGCCCACGCAAAGACCTTGCCGCAAACTTGACGCGAGATTTTTGGGACCCTACAAAGTGCTGGAAAGTGTGGGACCTGTTGCCTTCAAACTACAGCTTCCGGTGGACATGAAGATCCACCCAGTCTTTCATTGTTCCCTGCTGAGACCGGCGAAAGGGGTGCGGCCTGATGTGACACAGCCGCCACCCCCTCCTGTGATGCGAGATGGGGAGGAGGAGTTTGAGATACAGGACATCCTGGATGCCCGCATCAGATACCGGAAGCTGGAGTATCTGATTGACTGGAAGGGTTTTGGACCGGAAGAGCGCTCTTGGAAACCAGCATGGGACGTCCACGCCCCAGACATTGTTGCCCGTTTCCACCGCAAATATTCTGATAAGCCCAAGCCTCGAGGGAGGCCTCGGAGGGGCCCTGAGGTGGGGGATAGTGTAGCAACCCAGTTCCCTTTTGTGCCTGGGGGCAGGGGGCAGCCCCGGGGGTCCCACTTGCATTAGGGCCAATTGCAGCGGATGAGGACATGGAGGAAGGGGATGATGAGGCAGCGGGGCCTTCCTCTCCTACAGAAAGCTTAGCATGGGATGATGCCTGGCCGGATGGCTATGATAGCTGGGAAAGTCAGGCCGACACTGAAAGTGCTGATTCAGATAATCTGTATGAGAAACCAGGTGGTTTCGGGTCGCAGGAAAGGGTCAGGGAGATAGCGGAGGATGAGTCCATGGAAGCTGAAAGGGAGTCTGGCTCTCATGAAGATAGTGACCCAGGTGCTGGGAGGCAAGGACGGAGCTTTGATAGGAGACAGAGCATTGAGTCCAGCAGGAGGGAATGGCACCGTAGCCTAGAGCGCCAGAGGAGCGCTAGATCCCGTAGCACAGATTGGCGCCGTAGCCTAGAGGGGGAATTAAGTATAGGATCCATGGGAACGGATCCTCAGTAGCTCGGCCACTTCTGATCTGAAGGGAGTGAAGCGAGCGAAGATCCACGGAGCCAGGTTGTCGGCTCGTGCCTTGCCAAGAAGTTTCTTGGGGCCTTGTAATGAACTTTGCCTTGTTCCTTTGCCACGGACCAAGTCCTTAATCCGCAGTGTTTTGCGGAGCCTTTGCCAAGTTTTGCCTTTGGATTTACTTACAGACTCTACCTTTTTGATTGAACTTTTTGATACTTTTATGGACAATTATCCTTTTCACTTGTTTTTTATTATTCAATAAATAGTTAGCTGATTACCGTCTCTGTGTGTGTGATTAAGGGGCTGGGCCGAGAACCTGCATCGTGACAAAAAAATCCACAATACTGACAAAAAATATAACAGGTAAAAGAAAAGAACTTCTACAAAAAAAATCTGGCTTCACTATAAATTCAAAAATCAAATATTTGGGCATCTGGTTAACAGCGAAAAATTCCCAACTGCTGAAAAACAATTATGAAGAAAATTGGAGAAACATCAAAAAAGATCTGGCAAACTGGAGATTTTTACAACTATCTCTGCTAGGAAGAATAGCGCTGATCAAGACAAATGTCCTTCCCAAACTCATGTACCTCTTCCAGAACATCCCAATTATAAGAAACAAGTGCCTGTTCAAAGCTTGGAAAAAAGAAATTTCAAAATTTGTCTGGGACGGCAAGAGGCCGAGAATAAACCATAAGATCATGACAGATAAGAAATCCAGAGGCAGGTTCGGCCTACCGGACCTCGCCCTATACTTCGAAGCATGCGCTTTAATGTGGGTGAAGGAGTGGATCTCTCTAAGGAAAAAAAAACCTCCTGATACTTGAGGGTTTTGACTTACGAGTGGGTTGGCATGCCTACTTGTGGTACAAAAAAACATCGGTGGAAAAGAACTTCAGGAACCAGCCCTGCTGCTCGTCTGGAATAAATACTTAAGACACTTCTACACAAAGACACCACTTTGGATATCCCCAATGGAGGCAGAACATCGAAGACTCCAGGGATGGACCACATGGCCCATATACAAAAGGTTGCTGAAATGGTCAGAAGGAACCTTAGAGCTTATAACCCAAGAAGAACTAAAACAAATATTAGAGAACGCAACTTGACTCCAATACCTACAACTAAGAAAGAGATTTAACTTAGACAAAAAAGAGGGATTCCATGTGGAAGAAGATTTCTGGGACAAACTTATCAAATCAGACCAAAAAATATTACAACTATCTACAATAAACTATTAGACTGGGCTACGGAAGAAGAAACCATAAAAAAACTGCACGATCCAATGGGCCAAGAACATCGGCAGACAAATTAAGATCCAGGAATGGCAACTTATCTGGAACAAGAAAATAAAATTCACATACGCCACAGAGCTAAAAGAAAATTGGCTCAAAATGTTCCACAAAATGTTCAGCAAAAAATTGGGATGATGTACAAAAACAGCAGCCCAAACTGTTGGAAGTGCCATACACAGGTGGGCAGCTACTTTCATATGTGGTGGTCCTGCCCCCTCACGACAAATTACTGGAGAATGGTACACAAGACCACCCAAAACATTCTGAAAGCGAAATATCCAATGAAACCAGATTATTATCTATTGGGTCTTTCTGATAAAGACAGGGTTATGGACAAAAACACTGAGAAACTCTTTATCTACATAACGACGGCGGCAAGAATTGCATTCGCTAGAATATGGAAGTCTGACAAAACCCCACAACAAGAGGACTGGCTCCAAAAATTGCACGACATAAAAGATATGGATACCTTAACATTCTTCCTGAGTAAAAGCACCGGCCAACCAAGAAGAGAAACGGACTGGAGTCCAATAAACTTGTATAAAAAAGACTAAAAGGTTAACCCAAATTAATGGATATACTCACTAAATAAAAAATAGGAAGAAAGAACTGAAAACCAACTCAAATCCATTACAGAACTCAGAAGAAAAAAAAAGGCAAACCACGTTCAGCCCGAATGGATGTGGATCGGCCGTACCTGTTTGTTTGTTTAGTTTGTGTGGTCCGTTATAGTGCCCTCCCCTTCCCCTCCCCTCCAGCTCATCCCCTACCCATCAGCACCCCCTTTTCCCAGACTCTCCCACCCCCCAATGTTGCATACATGTGTATTGGAATAACAAAAAACCCAATAAAATTGGGTTTAAAAAAAAAAGAAAGTAAAATACTGGACTAAATTGGCTTCAGTAAGATACTTGGCTATTAAAGTAAAATACTGAACTAAAATGGTGAAGTACAAGCTACAATGACTACTTGGTAAATACTCTTGGTAAATACTAAGTTATATGGTGGTAAATACAACTATGGTAACTCTGAGATATATAGTGCTATAAAGATCTATGAGGTTTGTATAGTTGGTAAATACAGCTATGAGAATCTATGAGGTATATACTACAATGATGTCTATATAGTAAATTCTGTAATTATGGTAAGAATACAAAGCTATAAGGTATATACAAAACTATTGAATTATGTACTAGGCCAGTGTTTCTCAACCTTTTTTGAGCCAAGGCACACTTTTTACATTTACAAAATCCTGGAGCACACCACCAACCAAAATGACACTCAAACACAGTAATACATATACTGTTGTGATTGAGCCTTCAGCTACTACTACCGGTAGTAGTTATTAAGGCAGGACATCCCAAAATATCAGCTTTGAACTGGATTATCTGAGTCCACACTGCCATATATCCCAGTTCAAAGCAGATATTTTGGATTTCCTTGGATATTCTGGTGTCCCTTCCACACAGCCATCTATCCCAGAATATCCAAGGAAATCCAAAATATCTGCTTTGAACTGGGATATATGGCAGTGTGGACTCAGATAATCCAGTTCAAAGCAGATATTTTGGGATGTCCTGCCTTAATAACTACTAGTAGTAGCTGAAGGCTCAATCACAACAGTATATGTATTACTGTGTTTGAGTGTCATTTTGGTTGGTGGTGTGCTCCAGGATTTTGTAAATGTAAAAAGTGTGCCTTGGCTCAAAAAAGGTTGAGAAACACTGGCCTAGTACATAATTCAATAGTTTTGTATATACCTTATAGCTTTGTATTCTGGATTATCTGAGACCACACTGCAATATATCCCAGTTCAAAGCAGATATTTGGATTTCCTTGGATATTCTGGTGTCCCTTCCACACAGCCATCTATCCCAGAATATCCAAGGCAGGACATCCCAAAACATCTGCTTTGAACTGGATTATCTGAGTCCACACTGCCATATATCCCAGTTCAAAGCAGAAATTGTGGGATTTCCTGCCTTGGATATTCTGGGATAGAGGGCTGTGTGGAAGGAACAGCAGAAGTGACACCCCTTACCTCGCAGAGGCCAGGATCTCCTTCAACCTTGAGGCAGGTGAGTGTGGCAGATTTCCCCCACCGGGCTGGAGCTGCTGCACTCCTCCCTCCCCTCTTTTTGTATGGTGGGCGTGTGTGTGTGTGGACAGATAGCTAGATAGATAGATAGATAGAGAGAGAGAGAGAGAGAGAGAGAGAGAGATAGGCAGGCAGGCAGGCAGGCAGGCAGGCAGGCAGGCAGACTGCCTCGAGGTTGAAGGAGATCCTGGCCTTGGCGAGGTAAGGGGTGTCACTCTTGGAGCAGACTCTCCGGATGGGAGAGTCTGCCTATGCTCCTGGCTCCCTCCCTCCCTCCTTCTCTTTCCCCTCTCTTGCCAGCTCGTCCCAGGAGGACATCGGCCAGTTTTTCCTTTTCTCCCCCCCCCCAAACCTACTCAATTCTCTCTCTCTCTCTCTCTCTCTCTCTCTCCTCCCTCCTCGGATGATGCAGGGTCGCCTGGCGAGCTGGTGGAGGAGGAAGAGGAGCCCCAAGGTGGGAGGAAGAGGAAGGCGAGGAGGAAGAGGAAGGGGGAAAGGGAGAGGAGGAGGGGAGGGGAAAGAGAGGGAGCCAGGTGCAGAGAGAGAGAGAGAGAGAGAGAGAGAGAGAGAGAGAGATGCAGCTCCTGCATCTGCGCTCGGACTGAGCTCTTCACTTCCACTTCTGTTCCCCGCCCTCCCTCGATTGGAGGCTGGCTGGGAAAACGGCTGAAGGAGGAGGCGCCCCAGCCCCTTCTTCTTCGCCGCCGAGGCCCAGCCCTTCCTCCTCCTCGTCCTCCCCCAAGCAGCAGCAACAACAGGAGTTCGGCAGGAGGGGGAAGGAAGGGGGGCAAGACAGGGTTTTTGCGGCACAGCAGGAGGTCTCCCACGGAGCACTGGTGTGCCGAGTCACACCGGTTGAGAAAGACTGTACTAGGCTATTGAGACTATGAGCTATAAGGATGGTATGAACTCTAGGCTATAGTGATGGTAAGGTATGTACTAGCTATGAGTTATGTACTAACTATAATCTTTAAGTGGTCTATATAAGGCTTTGGTGGTATATACTCCCTATACCAGTGTTTCCCAAGTGGTGTGCCGTGATGGACCTCCTGCTGTGCTGCGAGAAAAGCTCTCTGCCCCCCTTCCTTCCCCCCTTCTCCTGCCGAACTCCTGCTGCTTGAGGGAGGAGGAGGAAGGGCCGGGCGGCAGCAAAGAAAAAGAAGAAGGGGCCGGGGCGCAGCCTCCTTTGGCCGTTTCCCCAGCCAGCCTCCAATCCGCCATGACTCCCCCATAACTCCCGCCCCTCACCGTGCCCTGCCCCTCCTCCCGGCTTTAGCTATTCCACAGCTTCTCCAGCCTTGAGGGGGCACTGCCAAGCCAGCATTGTGCTTGCTATGTCACCGCTGGCTTGGCAGTGCCCCCTCAAGGCTGCAGTAGCTGTGGGACAGCTGAAGCCAGGGGGGAGGTGGAGGGGCATGGCGCGGCCTGGATCCTCCCCTGGTTTCGGCACTCCCAGCAGCTGCTCCCAGCAGGCCACCATCCCCCAGCCGTTCTTTACTGTGTTCGTGTCATTTTGTGTCATTTCGGTTGGTGGTGTGCCCCCAGATTTTTTTAAAGTTAAAAGTGTGCTGCGGCTCAAAAAAGGTTGGGAAACACTGCTCTATACTAATGGTATGTACTCTAGGCTATAAGGTAAGTACGTGCTATAGAATGCCTGTTTGTAGATTGCCAGGCCAAGAAAACCAGACAATTTCTGGCATTACTCTAAAAAGCTCTGACACAGACTATTTCTGGCCTTCTTTCTCTAAAGCTCTGCCTCAGCAAGATGGAGGGGGGAAAGCTTTCCAACAAACTCTGAGGCAGCAGGGCTAACCATCAGAGCCAGGCCTTTAGGGGGATTTTAAGCTCCACCCGAAAAACTCAGCACAAATTAAACAGTCCACCTCAAAGAGGTGGGAAAAAGCTAGGCCAAGACTTCACAAGAAGCATTCTCTCCTGACGTTTCGCCTGCATCTATGGCAGGCATCCTCAGAGGTTGTGAGGTCTGTTGGAAACTAGGGAAATTGGGTTTATATATCTGTGGAAAGTCAAGGGTGGGAGAAAGAACTCTTGTCTCTTGGAGCTAGGTGTGAATGTTTCAATTGTCCACCTTGATTAGCATTTGATGGCCTAGCAGTTTTCAAGGTGTGGCTTGTTACTGCCTGCGAGAATCCTTTGTTGTTCCTGAATGTTTCTTTTCTTGAGTTCCCCTGTGTTTTGTTCTTTATTTACTGTTATAATTTTAGAGTTCTTTTAATACTGGTAGCCAGATTTTGTTCATTTTCATGGTTTCCTCCTTTCTGTTGAAATTGTACATGTGCTTATGGATTTCAATGGCTTCTCTGTGTAGCCTGACATGGCAGTTGTTAGTGGTCCAGCATTTCTGTGTTTTCAAATAATATGCTGTGTCCAGACTGGTTCATCAGGTGCTCTGGAATTGCTGATTTCTCTGGTTGAAGTAGACTGCACTACCTTTCATGTTCCTTGATTCATGTTTGGGTGCTGCATTTGGTGGTCCCTATGTAGAATTGTCCACAGCTGCATGGTATACAGTAGACTCCTGCAGAGGTGAGAGGATCCCTCTTGTCCTTTGCTGAACATAGCATTTGTTGAATTTTCTTAGAGGGTCTGTAGATAATTTGTATGTTGTAGTTCCTCATCAGCTTCCCAATGCGGTCAGTAGTCTAGTTTCCTTTAGAGAGTAGGCCCATTCAACCAATTGTTGAGCGATGAGTCAACACATAGGTAAATGCTGTTGATTCAGGACCTTATCACATTAAGGTCATCAAGCTGGAGAACAGCTGGGCAATCATCTGTGGGGCAGCAGAGCAAATCTGGCAGGCAGCAGGGGAAACCATTGTCCTACACCCTGCATTGCCCACATTGATGGTGCCCCACTGCCTAGCTTACCCCTGCGCTTTCCACAGCTTACCAACTGAGATAACTGGAAGCCTTCTGTGTTCTTAGGGCTCCGCCCTAGGATGCTTCCAGGATGGAGTCACACTGGAAGTAGCCGTGCATCATGTGATGGGCTCTGGTTGGCTCTGTCCTGGCTACCTCATGGAAGCATCTTCTGATGGAGCCAAACCCTCATGCGATGAGGTCCTCAGTCTAATTAAAACAGATGGCATAACTTAGGCCACTGAGTGGGAGCATGGATAACCTAGTATAGATATGCTGCTTAGTGCATACATTGTGAGGAAAAGTCAAGTAGGAGAGAAAAGGCTGAATAAGTCAATCTGTTTCTCTGAAGGAAATCATACCATGTGGAAGTTGTGTATTGCAACCCTAAGTATAGTTTACCTATTTGTGTCCCACATTGCTTCAATACATAGACCTGTACAATACATAGACATGTACCCAGAGAGATATGGACTATGTCAGAAAATCCATGCTAACTCTGACACCATTGCACATGGTGTCTACATCCTTACAGCAGCGGATCACCATGATATGGATCTATGATTAAGGGGTAGTTACTTCCATTCAGTATTCATGCACCAGACCTTGTTCTATGTTGAACAAAGACATAAAATATTCTGCATCATACCATGTGGAAGTTGTGTATTGCAACCCTAAGTATAGTTTACCTATTTGTGTCCCACATTGCTTCAATACATAGACCTGTACAATACATAGACATGTACCCAGAGAGATATGGACTATGTCAGAAAATCCATGCTAACTCTGACACCATTGCACATGGTGTCTACATCCTTACAGCAGTGGATCACCATGATATGGATCTATGATTAAGGGGTAGTTACTTCCATTCAGTATTCATGCACCAGACCTTGTTCTATGTTGAACAAAGACATGTGTGATTTGAGTTGAAAGTAAAGCATGATTCTAATTAAAGTATAGCTATTGAACTAACATGGGAAGTTAGCACCTATGTAAGTTCCAATTTTTCATTGGGTGTACTCTAGAGGGGCTAAGAGATGGAATTAGGCTTAGATTTTCCCCCCTCCATTTTGGTATTCTAGTTTTCCCTTGCTCGGTGAGGTCTGAGAGCTTTTTAAAATGAAATTGAGTGAGCCATAGACAAGGACTGCAGCAAGAGCAGAATTCTTTTAACTCTAATAGGCTCCGTCATTTCAGATAAACTGGAAACATGTGAGGACAATTGGTATGATCACTTGACTCTCCCTTCTGCTAGCCCAGTTGTTCGCTGTAATGATAAAATCTTATTTATGACAGAGAACATTTTAGCTCATGAACGAAAACAGACTCTAAAACTGAGACAATCCTAGAACAGGATGGGTAAACTTGGAATAGAGACTGATAACAAGCAATGCACTGAATGTAATAGGGAAAAGGCAGTGGCTGTTGTAATAGGGAAAAGGCAGTGGAAATGACCCAGAAGTTATAAACCAACTTCCAGACATCAGTTGACATCATTGTCTTTAGCCTATGGCAACATCATAACTAACACATATTGTAAACAAGCAAATACATAATGGATTACACAATGCTGCATATTGTTGCATTCTTTTGTTTATTTTCACACAGATAGTAAAATGTTTTCGTAACTTCTAGGAGTACAGAGTATGCATTAGGATGACAAAGGACTATTATTGAAGGGACATATCATTTGCCGCTTTTAACTAAAACAAATTCAACACTGTTGAACAAGGAGCTTTTAATTTATGTCATATGCAAAGCAGTGAATATATGGCTGGTATAATCATGGTGATGCAGTTTGTATGATTACCCAGAGAGCTAGAATTTTCATTAATCCACAGCTCAGCTTCAAGGGTATTTTTTTACTCCCCAAGAACAAAATGTCATTACATTCTTGTTCAATTGTGCTTTCACTTCTTGGGATCATGGTACTTAGAAAGTCTTTGAGTTTTCATACAACCAGATAATTAAAGAACTAGAAGATTGTCAACCATAAACTCATGACAACATGCTGAACATTCCACATAGAATAATGCCACCCCCCTTTAAAATTAAATGGAAGATTTCCCTATCCCCATCACACCTAATCCTTTTCTTTGCTTTCTTTAAGTGATGGGGGCGGGGGAGCAGCAGTGATTCTCCCCCAGCTTCCTGACATGTCATTGGTATCTTCCAGGAGGCATGCAGGGAGGTCTAATGGTGGCTCTGTAAGTTTGTTTTTTATATAGTTTTAGGGCTTTTGAGGGAGAATTGAGAAGGCAGTGGGCGCCACCCTTGCATCTTTATATGCCTCCAGTAAAAGCACGAGAACTCACACATTATGGACCCTGTCTAGATGGGCTCTCAGTTGCACTTGTCTTCTCCCTTTTCTCTAATCCCTCCCCTTCCATCCTCTTTCTCTTTCTCCCCATTGCTGGCTAGTCTTCCCCTTTTTCCAACCTTTTGTTGTCCTTGTAGCTTCACTTCTCCTAGCTGCAGTCATCACTTTCCTTCTCCTTCCCTAGTTTTCTTTCTATTGCCCTTCACTCCAGATACCAAAGAAAAACATGAAACCATACCTGTGATCTATAGACCCCATTAACCTTGTAGGGCAGTGGTTCTCAACCTGTGGGTCCCCAGATGTTTTGGCCTTCAACTCCCAGAAATTCTTACAGCTGATAAACTGTCTGGGATTTTTGGGAGTTGTAGGCCAAAACACCTGGGGGCCCACAAGTTGAGAACTACTGTTGTAAGGGTTGCTTCTGAATAGACATGCAACAGGTAGTAAAGTAGAATTGTTGATTTTGCAGAAGAAACGCCAGGAGAAAGTGCCACTTAACATAGGCATAGAATAACGGAGTCAGTCTGTTAGTAGCAGCACGAGAATTAGCCACTACGATTGGTCTAAAAAGGTACAGTTACCATTGGTCCGCAAAAGCAGAGCTGTGATTAGTTCAAAGAACACCATGTGCTTTAGATAAGAGACAGCCTTGATTGGCTTAGAGAATCGCCATGTGTGTTTGTTTACAAGTTAGTGATTGGTTTAGGAAACGTCACATAGGCCAGCTAATGAATTTCCCACTCTGGCCGGCTGCTGGTGGGAACGCTGTAGAAATGTATCACTTTCGGGACAGCCTGTGCATGGAGAATGGCACAGACAATTGGGTGGAAATTAAACTGCGAAATGTTTGTCAGCCAGTAGAAGAGAGGAGGCACAATGCTTTGATTGATTGGTTGATGTCAGATCAGCTTACAGATGTCTAGCCAGTGGAAATGCATGAGGGAGGTGGGACTAAGGATTGCCTCCATTGCAGTATAAGACCTGTTTACCGGAAGAGAGAGTGGGCTGTTCTTGCGACTTGTTTTGCTATAGAACAGACCCCTCAGCTGTTGTAACTGAAATAAACTGATTTCCTGAATCACAGCCAGATTGACGTGTCGTCTTCGTCCATGCGCTCGCACGTATACGCTGCCTGAGTCAAAGGTATTGCACCGGAGTTCTGGGACTCCAAATTCTGCTACAGTAGGGATTGCCTATGGTGTTCCTAAGATGGTTTATGAGATGTAAAGGTGTTGTTAGACTCTTACATCTCTCAGAATTCCTAACTGTTGGCTATGCTGATTAAGGCATCCGAGACTTCTGGCACTAGAGGGCCAAGTGATTCCTACTTTGATCCATTACCATTATCATCATCACAAATGTAGACATCAACTCTATGGAATATTAGTGATGATTAGCAGCATCTTCTTTTTAGTAGAATGAAGAAAATGCAACAAATTTAAGCAGAATTTCTCCCATTCTCATCAATTTCTCCCATCAGGGCTCCTTGAGGAAAAACTCAGTAAGCACTGGAAATATAACTAGCTTCCTTTCCCAAAGGAAAAAGTGGGAGATTGCTGGCAAAAAGTTTCAGCTTTTGAAACGTTTTAGATTTCTGCATAAGAGAAGCTCAATATGTACTGCCATGTTTGCAATACCACCTGTTAAACAGAGATGGATAAGCCCTTTTTTCAAAGCAGAAAAAATGGAGAAATGAGATAGTTCCTCTATTTTTTCCACTCTGGTTTCTCCCCAAAATCAAAAAAGGAATATGAGGTTTTCAATTTTTACTTTGTTTTCCAGGGCTTCCCATGGCTGCATGGTATAATTTTTGTTTTTAAAGACAAACTTGCCTAATACTTAAAATATTCTGCAAGCTTGCTTAAGGTTTAATTCTACAGACATGGCCTCTTTTAAATTCAGTTAAGGTCTAAGAGCTCACAACATTATTACTGTCAAAATGTTAATATCAGAGGTCTGGAAATGTAATAGCACAATGCAGTAAATGTCTTTTATCTGTATTGATTTTAGAGATGAGTCTAGCTAGAAATATGCTCCTTAAATATTTCTCAAATAGCCAACTTTTCTATGAGATATTTAAAACAGTAAAGTAGCTTTGTGCTGGGATAGCATTCCCAAAGGTAAATCAGTGTATAGCAATATGGATTAATTACTATCTTTCAATAGTGTGATATCATTGCTAAGAGCTAGACATTCACAAGCTGTACTTCCAGGAATGATGAAATGCCTCATCGTGCCGGTACACAGTCAGGCAATCTGTTCTTCATTTTCCTTTTCTCTCCCAGGGGTCTTTCATACAATACAGTTATACAACTGACCCTTTGTTTAGATGGACCAAATGAAACAAACTAATCTTCCAACTGCCGCAAGCAGTCCACACAACACATGTCTGGTTCATAGCAGAAGCCCTCCTTCCAACCCTTAATCCTGCATAAGAACCACAAGTTACACCTGAGCACCCAAAAACCTCAGAAGTAACCCCAGTGCTTTAGCTACATCAGGCTGGATCTGGGGTAATCTGGTGTCCACACGTCAAAAAGACCTACCACTGTTTTGTCAGCCAGAAGCTGCTCCAAACAGCCCCACTGGCAGAGTTGTCAGGAATGGAATCTCTATGCCTTGGGCCAGAGTAGATTCCACTCTGCCATGAGTGGGATGATGTTCAGCTGAGTCAGAAGGATAGGACTGCAGCCATGAACTTTGCTCTACTTCTCTGCTAAGGAACACAATGGGATTGTGAACTTTGCTCCAGTTACCAGGAGGATATGAAGTAATATCCAAGAGGACTCTGGGTGGGAAAAGGACTACTGGGTATGCTGAGTCAGGGTGGCTGATGTAATCTTTACAGGATGTTGCATAGGGAGGGAGTTGGTATTTAAGGATTGTGGTGGAGGGGCTCAGGTGTCTTAGCTTTACAAGTTTGCTGTACTACAATAAATCACCATTGGAAGACGGAGGACTTTTGGCGTGTCTTTTCTGGTCGAATTGGAGTTCCTGACAGAAGCTAAGACCCCTGAAACTTTCCCAGGCGATGGAGAGGTTTTTGCATGAAGCGGAAGAATACCTGGAGAGCTGGGATTTCACTACGGATGCAGCCCAGCAGGCCCAGGATGGGGAGTGGAATACCATGGATGAGGTTGGCCTCCCTGATCGGATTGGAGACCCAACAGGGGCGTGGGGCGGCTCCTTTCCAGAGAGAAGTGATTTCTGCGGAGACCCAGCGATGGCATGGGGCGGCTCCGTCCGGAAAGAAATACTCTCCGTTTTGGTGCTGGAGATGGAAGTTGGATGTTCCCATCCCAGCGTGTCGGTGGAGCGGGGCTCTCGGCTGCAGCGGCGGCGGTGCGCAGTAAGTCTAGAGATGCGGCGTATGGGAGTGAGACCACGGAGCCACGCTCTCCCACGGAAGTGGAGGTGTTGAAGGCCCGAATGGAGGCTATGGAGAAGACGCTCCAGAGGGTGTCACAGCGGTTGGCGAAGAACCCTAGCCAAGACTCCATGTGGGGCCCGGTCGGCGGAGGTGATTTTACCCGCTATTCTTGGATGGACGAGGAGAGGGTTGAAACCCGCCCTAGATCTCCTGCGGGAGTGTGGGGGGTGGACGCCCGGACTAGAGGCCCGAAGGGAACGGTTGGAGGAACCCGGCCTAAAGTGACGAGTGAGGGGATTCCAGTCCAACCCAAAGCTGCAGGGCTAGGCCGAGGTATTCAGTTGCTGAGGAGGAATGGCGGTCATGTTCCTGTCCCAGCCCCAGCTGGTGCGGAAAGAAGACCCTTGTATGGTGAGAGAGAGCGGCCCGGAAAGAACCACTTCGGGTGGAATTCGATGGCGAGGCTTGCAAAGTGGCCTTCTTTGTGGCGGCTGTGGGGGACCATATGGAGGACTACGGCCACCTGTACCCCAGTGAAGGCAGCAGGGTGCGTGCTGTTGGTGCGGTGTTAAAGGGAAGAGCGGCGGACTGGTACGTCCAGTGCCATGACCGACGGGATCCGTGTTTGGGTGATCTACGAGAATTCCTTCGAGCGGTGAGAACTCGTTTCCGTGATCCGTTGGAAAGAGTAAAGGCGAAGGAAGCGTTGAGGTGCTTGAAGCAAGGCAGCAAGTCGGTGACGGAGTATGCGGAGGAGTTCATGAGCCTGGCGGGACGGTGGTGGAATGGTCACAGGCAACTCTTTTGGAACTGTTCAAAGAGGGATTGCGGCGTGAACTACTGGAATGGTGTTTGCATCGTGGAGACCCAGTTAATGTGGATGGATGGATTCAGTTGGCTGGTGCTGTCGAAGGAATCCTGGCTCAGGTCCAGCGACGGAAGTCTACTTCTGACCTTTTATGAAACCACGGCCTACGCTGAGGCGGCCGGCTGGGAGTGAGAGCCAACTGAGAGGAACGGGAACTGGTGGCAAGTTAAAAGGGAAAGGCTTGTGCTACATTTGTTCTCAGTCTGGACATTTCGCAATTCAGTGTCCACAAAGAAGAGGCCCTGATGGCAGACCTGTGGCGGTGGCTAGAGGGGCTTTAGGAGAGAAGGTCGAGGAGAAGGAAGGGGTGAGCGAGAAAGCCCCAAGTATTATGTGTGATATTGGGTTAGAGAAGAAGGGACAATACCAATTACATCAAGCATTAATTGACTGTGGGTGTTCTGAAAATATTATATGTCCCACATTAGTTAAGAATCTAGAATGTGAAACTCAGGAGTTACCGATTCCGGTGCATTTTGCTCAATTAGATGGTACTTGGGGGGGGGGGCTTTTCCCTTAGGGACCAAATGTTTAAAGGGTAAGGTTGACAATTGGGAGGGAACACTGGATTGTGTAGTGGCCCCAATTAAGGAACATGATATAATTTTAGGATTGCCATGGTTACAGCAGGCTGACCCGGTTATTGACTGGAAAGCAGGTACCCTAAAGTGTCGGCCGGAATTGGATGTGAATGTGAGCATGACTGAGGGGAAAGGGGAAAAGGAAGAGCCGCTGATTCCGGAAGAGTATGCTGATTTAAGGGATGTATTTAATCCGGTATTAGCAGATAGTCTTCCCCCAGTCAGGAGGGTACAATGTAAGGTGGAATTAAAGGAAGGAGCTGTATTGCCCAAGCCCAAAATATACCCTATGACAGAGAAAGAGAAGCTAGCGTTAAGAGAACAAATCGATGACTATTTGAGGAAGGGATTTATCCAAAGGTCTGAGTCCCCTATAGCTGCTCCAGTCCTGTTTAGGGAAAAGAAGGATGGCAAATTAAGACTGTGTATTGATTACCGAGGGTTAAATGCTATCAGCACGATCAATTGTTATCCCTTGCCTCTGATTAAGGATCTATTGGGACAGATGGGAAAGGGAAAGTACTTTACTAAATTGGACATTATAAATGCCTTCCATATGGTTCGGGTGAAGGAAACGGATAGGTGGAAGACAGCTTTCTCGTGCCCACTCGGATTATTCGAGTGGTTGGTCATGCCCTTCGGATTGTCCGGCGCCCCCGGCATTTTCATGCAGCTGATAAATGAGGTGCTGCACCCCCTTTTGTATAAGGGGGTATATGTGTATTTAGATGATATAGTTGTGATTTCGCAAACCAAGGAGGCGCATGTGCGGTTGGTCCGGGAAGTGTTAGAAAGATTGAAGGAGGCAAGGCTGTATGTGAAACTGAGCAAATGCGAATTTATGAGAAATGAGATTGACTTCCTGGGATATAGGATTAATAGTGAGTATGGACCCGGCCAAGGTGGCAGATGTATTAGCTTGGGAAGCTCCTCGAACCAGGAGGCAATTGCAGGCGTTTTTGGGTCTGGCCAATTTTTATAGATCGTTCATTCGGGGTTCGCAACGATCGTATTGCCCCTTACCGAGTTGTTAAAGACAAAAGGTATGGGAGAGGGTAAGAAGGTGAAGGCACCTGGGGCTAAGTTGAGTTGGACACCAGGGTGGCAGACGGCTTTTGTGTTACTGAAGAAGGCGTTTACTGGAGGGCCTTTTATTGCGACATCCGGACCCCGCCAAACCTTTTGTAGTGCAAAGTGACGCCTCTGCATGGGCGTATGGAGGGGCTCTATTGCAGAAAGATGAAGGTGGGGTGCTGAAGCCCTGTGCATTTTTTTCTAAAAAGTTTAATGAACAGCAGCGGAATTGGCCCATATGGGAGAAAGAGGCGTTTGCCATTAGATATGCTCTGCAGACGTGGCGGCAGTTTTTGGAGGGTGCTGTTCATCCCTTTGAGGTGTTGACGGATCACCGGAACTTGCAGTTCTTGAGGGAGCCCCAAAAGTTGTCACCGAAGTTGTTGAGATGGGCTCAGTACTTGGCTCGATTTAATTTTGTGCTGAGGCATATTAGAGGCAAAGACAATGTGGTGGCTGATGCGTTGTCACGTTATCCGGTGATGGGGGAGATCCTCCTGCTGGGGTAGGGAGGATGTTTACTAAGGATCAATGGGGTTTGAAAGTGCAGACCCGAGCCCAATGTAAACTGGAAGTGAAGCAGGAGAATGAGGGATTGGAAGACTGGATGAAGGAGTTCCAGCGATGTTATGAAGGGGATGAGTGGTTAAAGTCCCATGAGATTGAGTGCAAGAGAGCCAAGGGGTTGTGGCTAGTGCGGGATAAGTTGTATGTACCGGCAGTACTGAGGAATAAGATAATGGAGTTGTTTCACGATCATAAGTCTGCAGGGCATTGGGGATTCACCAAGACCTTCTTGGCGATTAGGAGTAGATATTGGTGGCCGGGAATGAGGTTGTTGGTGAAAGATTATATTAACCGCTGTGAGGCTTGTGCTAGGGGGAGTTGTCTCCTGCTAAGCCTCCAGGATTAATTCAAGTAGTAGCCACTCCTGTTAGACCGTGGACCCATGTAAGCACTGATTTTGTGGGGAGTTGCCCTCTAGTAGGGGATACAAATATATTTGGACGATCCTGGACATGTTTTGAAGCAGGCTCATTTTGTTCCTTTAACAGGATTGCCGTCTGCGGAAAAGTTAGCCAGGCTATATGTGCAACATGTATATCGATTACATGGATGTCCTGAGCAGGTGCTCAGTGATAGAGGGGTGCAGTTTACTGCCAAGTTTTGGGAGAGGTTTTTAGAGACGCTGGGGCAGACCGGAAGTTGACCACCTCTTATCATCCATGTTGTAATGGAGGCGTTGAGAGAACGCAAAAATCATTAGCTAGCTACTTTGCGGATCTTTGTGAATGAGCAGCAGAGCGACTGGGCGGATCTTTTGCCATATGCGGAAGTGGCGTATAATGGCTCTGTGCATTCCTCCACGGGGAAGACTCCGTTCTCCGTGGTGTATGGGCAGGAGATAGTCCCGTTGCCGGTTGGACTAGGTGCTTTCGTGGAAGATTCAGGGGAGTGGAGGAACAGAGCTCAGGAGGAGTGGAGGAGAGTGACGGAATCTTTGCGGAAGGCTCAAAGTACATACAAGCGTTTCGGAGATAGGAAGCGACAGGAAGGGGAGGCGTATAAGGTGGGCGATCTAGTATGGTTGTCCACCCAAAATTTAAAGCTGGGGTTACCCTCTCGTAAGTTGGGCCCAAAGTTTATAGGGCCGTTCCGGGTGAATGAGTGTGTGAATGAGGTTTCTTATCGGTTGGCTTTACCAAAGATTATGGGAAAGATTCATCCTGTATTCCACTGTAACTTATTGAAACGGTATGTGAATCCCCTTGTACCACGATCTTGACCAGTGCTTTGTTCCCCAGGGGGAGGACGAAGGAGGCATAATGTCAGGAATGGAATCTCTATGCCTTGGGCCAGAGTAGATTCCACTCTGCCATGAGTGGGATGATGTTCAGCTGAGTCAGAAGGATAGGACTGCAGCCATGAACTTTGCTCTACTTCTCTGCTAAGGAACACAATGGGATTGTGAACTTTGCTCCAGTTACCAGGAGGATATGAAGTAATATCCAAGAGGACTCTGGGTGGGAAAAGGACTACTGGGTATGCTGAGTCAGGGTGGCTGATGTAATCTTTACAGGATGTTGCATAGGGAGGAGTTGGTATTTAAGGGTTGTGGTGGAGGGGCTCAGGTGTCTTAGCTTTACAAGTTTGCTGTACTACAATAAATCACCATTGGAAGACGGAGGACTTTTGGCGTGTCTTTTCTGGTCGAATTGGAGTTCCTGACAGTGCATCAACACAAGTAGATGTGAACTCCCCATGATGTATCTGGGATAGCTCCATAGCAGACACCACCTAATATCATGGGGTCTATATTCTGGAGAGGCACCAGAGCTTACTGGCAGAGAATTCTAAATATCCCATCCTAAACTACACATTCTAAGATTCTATAGAATGTAGCTGTGGTAGCTAGTGTAATCATAATGCTATAACTGTGTATTGAGAAAGCTCTCCATGTCACAGTAGACTGCTATTTCATTGCTCACACTGATTTTTTAAAATCTCCTATTACTCATTGGGCCTTAAGAACCAAGCCCTCTCTAATCTTGGAAGCTAAATAGAGTCAGGCTTGGGTAGTACTTAGATGGGAGACCACCAATGAACAATAGGTAATGTGGGTTATATTTAAGAGAAAGGAACTAGAAAACTATCTTGAAGAAAACCCTATGGGGAAAAAATTGTCACAATTGAAGCACTACATACATAGATATCACTTGGGAGGGCTCCAGTTGTGTGGCATGTCATTATAAAAACATTTTTAAAAACCCTTGCAACCAACATCTATCTTAGTCTTACATCCTGTTTACCACAGAGGCCAACCAGACATTTGAACAGGCTGATAGCATCTTATAAACACAAGCTAATGGCTCTTATCTACAGATGAATCTGTGTTTACTGTGTCTTCAAACAACTGTCAGCCATCAGATAGAAAACCTGAGTTTAATGTTCATCCTGTAGAAATTTTGCCCAAAGCAGTACTGAAGTCAAATACTGGAAAGGCTTAACCACCAGTCAGTATATATTGGAGCACAACCAAAGTGAAAATGTCAACTTAAAGTAGCATTGATTAATTGTTTTAGATACCTGATATCGCAAATGGTTAGACAACTTTAATGTGCTCTATGTGGGATGTCCTTGAAAACGACTCAGAAGTTACAACTAGTGCAAAATGGAAGCTGCTTGACTGCTGATTGGAGTTCCAGCTAGACAGTACATCACTCTAGTCTTTAAAAATCAATTAAGGGTGTTTGTGAAGACATCTAAATGTCTTGGGACTTGATAATATATTTGAAGGAACACTATTGCACATATATGCCTGTCTGAGGATTATGATTTGGGGATTATGAAACCTTTCTCCATGTCCAACCAATGACATTGATACCATTTGTTGGGACATGGGAAAGAGTCTTTTAAACCATGGAACTGTCGGAATCTCAGTTGTGGAAGCCTGACTGGCACCAGCATTCATGTCATTGAGGCACTAAGTTAAAACTTGGTTGTTCATCAGAGCCTTTGTGCCCATCCCAAATATAATATACATAACTTTATATATATATATTTTAAAAATCATTTTGAATCTGTTTTAAACTGGCTGTTGCAGTTTAGGATGCATTTAGTTTATGTAATTATTTTATCATTGTAAATTGTGTAACTTGTTTTAATGCCTTCTGTCAGCTGCCCTGACATCTTTGATATAGGGCAATGCATATATTTTAATAAATAATAAAATAAATGACAAAATGACAGGCTCATGAGACAAAGTTTGGGCATTCACCAATAGCAAACTTCACCTCCAGCGTCAAACCTTTTTCAGAAGCATCTTTATTTTTAATCCTCCTCAGCTTCAAGATAGCTTAGTGAGTTGCCTGAAGCTGACAAGAAAACGAGATCAGGATGTCACTGAGATGAACAGTTTGAAATCATCTACTTTTTCAAATGAAAATAATAATGAGGGAAAATTCTTCAAACAAACTACTTAGTCAACCCTACACCCTTCTTTCTCTAGTTATTTGCGTGAGGATAAACAAACACTGCCATGATTTAAGTTCCTTGCTTTGTTTAATGACATCGATTGTATGTGCAATATGAGTTGTTTACTTTTATTTTTCCTTCCCCAATTTCAGTGAAGACCCTCAAGTGTGCAAATTTATTGTTGAATACCAAAATCAAAATTATCTGCACCGTGGCACAGATGTAAAAACTGCTAAGTGAAGAATGCTGATGTGGGAAAAATCAACTCATTCGAAACATGACATTGGAGGATAGTTTTACAGATTCCATGGACCCTCAGAAAGAGAAATGAATGGGCCTGAATAAATCAAGCTTGAACTCCCACTAGCAGTTAAAATAGCTAAGTCATTGCAATTTGGGTGTATCAAGAGTAAATATGATTCATTAGAAAAGACAATAGGGAAAGGTAAAGTTTTCTCTGACATTAAGTTGGTCTCTGAGGGGTGGTGTTCATCTCCATTTCTAGGCCGAAGAGCTGGCGTTGTCCATAGACACATCCAAGGTCATGTGGCCAGCATGACTGCATGGAACGCTGTTACCTTCTCGCAAAAGCAGTACCCATTGATCTACTCACATTTGCATGTTTTCAAACTGCTAGGTTGGCAGAAGTTGGGGGTAACAGGAGTTCACCCCACTCTCCAGATTTGAACCTTTCAGTCAGCAAGTTCAGCAGCTCAGTGGTTTAACCAGGGGCAGTAATTGAGACAATAATTCTCAAGAAACCTTAAGATAGTATGAAAAGAGTAATACAACTGAGTTTTCACATGAAACTGGCAAATTGCAATTACAACAAGATACAGGATATCTGCCTTGGTCATCCCACCATTCTCTCAATGGCGAAAGCCATGGAGAAACCATTGGGAAGTTTTTCTTTTATAAAAGATGGTTAATAATGGGTTATTTGTGTTTGTAAAACAAATACTTTCCAGGCTGTTTTCCACTGGAACAGCAGTGGGAAACAACTGATGTCACGTGATAAGGCAAAGACACTGCTGTCATCCTCAATTGCAATTTGCCAGCCTCATGTGATAAACTCCTATATTACAGTTGGATTGACTCAATAAAGGAAGCCACTGTCATGGGTTTACAAAACCTGAACAGTGAGTAACAAGATCTTTTGGTGTATTATTCATGGGATCAGCATAAGTTGCAGTTAACTTGACAGCCATAACAACAATGCCTTTATGAAATTATAAAGAAATAACTCGGAATTCTTATTTGCTGTGTTTTTTATACTACTTCACACGCCAGGGATGAGATGTTGCTGCCTTCTTGCAAATGGAATGAGACACACATAAAATACTGTATGTGCTATGTGGAAGTTATATGGATCATAGCTTTTCTCTTCCCAGTGAAAATATGTATTGTATATGAACATGTTAATAGCTCTGCATTATGACACATTACCCACCCCAATCACATTGCCTCAGGCACATACCACATGGCATCGATAGTGGTTTGGTTTTATTTGTTTTCTCTTTCGCATTGCAAAGCATTGCATAATGAAAGAGATAACAGAAAATCTTTCTCCAAGACAGATATTTCAAGAGAAAGGATACATATACAATTTTCCTTTGTGCATTAAACTGCATTTTCTTTCTGCATATCTGCATATGGCATCTTGGGCCCTACACAATCATAGCACTATGATGATACTCTAACTCCCATGGAAAAATTCTAAATAATCCTGGGGTTTGTAGTTTGGGAAGGCTATCTCTTGCTAAACTGCAAATCCAAGGGCTCTGTTGGCTGCTTCTTATGCAGATGAATATGTTATGCTAATAAGAAAGAAGACCGAGAGGTCACATGATAGCTATCTTTAAATATCTAAAGGGGCGCTGTTCTGCCCCCATGCTATATCTAACTGCTTGGGAAGTGTACTGGTTGCACAGGGAACAGATGGACAACGTTTAGACAGTCAACAAGGAATTAATAAGTGATAAAGGCTTCAACCCCTTTCTCCTCCCAAGTCTAACTAGCACAATCCTCGGAAGATTCTTAAAAGGGCATGGAGAGGATGGCTTAAATAAAAGGGGGTTAGCTAGACTGGGCCTCCACAAAACTATACACACAATGCTAATTCTCTAACTAAAAGGAGTGTGAAATAGGGGAAACAACTAGGGTTCTTGCAGAGGTACGACAGGTGGTATATACAAAATGGAGCAAGCTTTCTGCTGCCCCAGAGGCTAGGGCACAAACAAGAAAAGAGATTCCATCTAAACATTAGGAAGACTTTTTTAAACTATAGGAGTTGTTTGACAGTGGAAAAAGCTGTCTCAGAGCATGAAGGACTCTCCCTCTTTAGAGGTATTTGAACTAAGTTTGGATAGGCATCTTTCAGGAATACTTAAGTTGTATATTTCTGCATGGCAGGAGATTGGAATAAAAGGTCCATGAGGTCCCTTCCAACTCTAAAGATTCTGTGAGACTGATGAATTAAAGTATGTTATTTTGTTTGTACTGCATACAACAACAATTACTTCAAGATGACTCTCAAGATACTAATCAATGTTTGTACTTTTTGCATCCCTATTCTCTCTGACCCCACTGATTAAATCTCCCTCCCACCCAAACATGTGTGTAATAGTCTAGCTACCAAGATAACAATCTAGGCATCTAATGACCTGGCTTCAGTCCATAAAACCTTACATACAATAAAGCTGGTGCTCTTTTTTCTTTGTTTAAAAACATCCCAATGGTTCTAGGAACAGATATGCATGAATACTAACAAAACAGTCAGGAAACTGAAATAAGATGGTACGCATAATACCAATGTCAGAATAGATTAGATCTTTGTCCTAAGTAGGATACATGTTTGGATGACTTCTGTCCATGATGCAAATTAGCTAAAGCAGAGTCAAGGGACCTGAAACAACCATAAATGATAAAGAAATAGAGGGATCAGATGGCTATGTCACATGGGGCATAGGGAAGGCAGTCATATGTGCTGTTGGCAGAAAGGAAATGGGTTGGCATGGAACCCATTTCATAAGGGTCTAGAACTACATATACATTTCCATAGAAAAGGGGAAATATCAGTTACAGTTTCTTTCTACCACCACTGCACTATTGTGATCTGGCAGCCCTAAGAAGTCATAAGAACCAAGAAGCAGGGCATGTGGAGAGAGTGTAGGAAGATTAATACATTTTACATTCTGATTGAGCTAGCCAACAGCTCCATAACTTTAGATTTTTGTTCTTTGTCCCAGTCTTGTATGGAAGAAGCTTTGGCATCCATTGAGCCTTCCCCGCGCCTAAAATAAAGCAGCTACTCTTTGCATCAGGTAGACACCAGCTTCTTACAAGCCAGTGAGCCACGATTTCTCTTTTGCTGTGGTCTTTTGAATTCTTGCTGGTGGTGAGTACAGAACCAGAGGAGGTTAAAAGTATCTCATCCTGGCAGTGAATGAAGCACTATTTTGAGGGAACTGTGCTCTGTAACATACTAAGTGTAGTGATTTGTCCAGCCCTACCTGTTAAAAGGATGCAACAGAGCTGAAAGAAACTATTCAGACTCAACAATGTGATCCCTTATTTATATTTATAAAATATATTTGTTATGCTGCATGTAGACAGAATAATGAAGTTCTTTAAGAGGAATATGACTTCACTTCTGTATTTTAATATTAGACCGTCCTTTCATTGTGAGTAAGAATACACACCACAGCCTGCTTTAAAAGGGAAGATTCTAATCTGTCTAACATCTCATCAGTATCTTAAAAACCCTAAGAATAGTTTTATTTTTGAAACTGTGAATGTCTTTATGGAGGATAATGTAGAATATTAAGTTTTTATTAACAGATTACCATCAACTCATTTATGACTGCATATGGTATGAAATGAACTAAGAAATTCAGTGTAAGCTACTTAATAATCCTTGAACATAGGATGTCTGAGACTTCTAATAATGGGAGACATTGTGTGCTATCGCACCGAAAGGACCATCCATTATACAGTCATTTATTTGATATTAGATTCTCGTATGTTACTGAAAACTGAAACAATATAAAGCAAAATACAAACCTCAAATTAAAGGCATAACTGTCTAGACAGATGCTGATAACCTCCAGCTCCCTGGAGCAAGAAATGAAAGATTCAAGACAGTTATGCTTAGAGCCGATACCACTTTGCCAATAACCACCTGAATTTTGCAATATTTTTTTCATAAATAAATAACTTACATATGCTGTGAAGGATGAGAACAAGTTATATTCCTAAACTGACATGGGAGTAAGGAGCAATGAATGTTTGCATTTTACTTCTGAGCAAACATGTATAGAATTAGATAGAAAGTCTACTTTCTAGTGTATACTTATGGACAAACAGCTCTCACTGAAAACCGTGAGACTATTTTCAAGTAAATATATACAGCATTGATCAGTTATAGCACCAAATTCCCATATAGTGCTAAAACTCCTGATTTAATCAGTGTCAGAAATAGAGTCATTTGCATGTTCAGAGGAGAGGCTGCTAAAAGAAGGGCACAACTTTATTAAGAAAAGAAGGACATAACTTTATTGGTTATAGTTGTGAATAGGGTTGGCCCAAATACATGGTTCTAGATGCAGACAGTGACCAACACGCCTGTTGATTGATGCTCCCAGTACTTTGGGCTGTTGGTAAACATGGTTGGGATTACAGGAAAGAAACCTTATGGACATAAGATCCAAATATCTTCCCCTGTTACGTGGGGGGTCCCAAAAGGTGTCTGCCACCAACACTCATGTTGGGCCAGACCCAACTCGCACACCCTGAATCCCATAAGGAGGCCCTCATATATTACAATGCCTTAAGGACAGGATGTAAATGACATGATATGAAATAAATAAATACATTTATAGTTTCTATATTTTATATTTCTTTTTAAAATGTTACTAGTTTACTTCTATTTTAAAGTGAGTGGTTGCTATATTTATTTAACATTGTACTCAAATTAATTTGTAAGCAGCCTTGAGTCTCAATTTTAAAGGGAAAGTATGGTATAAAAATAATAATACAAACTTTTTCTTTCATTCAAGCTAGATCATGAGTGTGCAACACAAAGTCCAAAATGTGCATACAATCCTCCTAGCCATTTTTGTGTCCCAGATCTGCTGCTACTAACATGGGGAAATAGTTGAAGAAAAAAAGAGCTACTTTTCCTCTTAAACAGTGGTTCCCAACCTTTTTTTGACCAGGGACCACTTGACCAGGGACCACTCTCCAACATTAGTACCAAAAGGGTTACAAATCAGTTTTTGGTCAACTTTAGATTCGGTTTGGTTATTTGAGGTGCTGATTCAGAAAATTACATTGGATAGACCACATCAGCTCTAATTTCTGATGCAAAATGTATGCCATACAGTAGTCATCATCTGCTCGCCGCAGAAAACCATATTGAATAATCTAGAGCTGATGTGGTAGTAGTAATCTTTTGTGAGTAGTCAGCCTCTCCCCTCCCGGCATCCCTGTTGCCTCATCACTATAAGAGGGTTTTGCAAGACCCGTAACTCTCGTTACCACATGGTTTCGAGGCAA
Source organism: Anolis apletophallus (assembly GCA_030556195.1). Taxonomy (NCBI): domain Eukaryota; kingdom Metazoa; phylum Chordata; class Lepidosauria; order Squamata; family Anolidae; genus Anolis; species Anolis apletophallus. Next base: position 88,906,943 of record JARBWK010000012.1, on the reverse strand, counting down.
CAGTGTAGTAATGGTGAGGCCATGGACCATATTTTCATTCTTGTGGACTACTGGTGGTCTGCAGACCACAGGCTGGGAAGCACTGCTCTAAAACAAGGTGTAAGCTACCCATTTTCTTTATTTATCAGTAGAAATACACTCCCAAGCTTCCCAGAAGTTTATTTTTACTTGTAAATAAAGTGCAAGAGAAGTGTGCTTTAACTAGAAGAAGCCCCCTCCCATGCTTACAAGCTAAATGTGGATTACATATGCACACCAACTATGTGGGAGAAGGACTAAAGCTCAATAGAAAGATTTTGCATGCAAAAATCAGGAAGGTAGCATAAGTGATTATGCCAATCATGAGGGAAGGGGGCATTTTATTCCATCTCCTTTTTAAATATATGCCATTGGATACCATACAAGACTACAAATTGGGTAGCTCACTGCAAAATGCAAGGTTCCGATTTTGATGTCTCTTATGAAATCAATTTTTATCAAGTAATTTATTTTATTTTTAGTTCTGGGATAGTGAAATACATGGCTTCCATTCACTTTCTGAAAATGTAGAATCCAGAAATAGTATTGTCATGAGGTTTGCCATATGTAGGCCAATTTGATCCACCAACCTTTTTCGTCTTCCCCTTAGCTTATGATGTTTCATTCCCTAGTTTATTTGTGTATGCATATTCTGGGAACATTTTTCTTTTACTGAAAAGATGTCCACAAGTGACTTACAAAAATAATAGAAACAATACTTCCATGCCTGCAGATTTATTGATCCTGAAAGAAGAGGAAAAATGTAGATGTAATTTCTAAATGCAACAACATAACTAAAATGACCAACTAGAATGAAAATGAAATGGATGGGATAAGTCAGCAAATGGAATTATTTTGTTTTCCATCTCATCCTCTTCAGCATCCTGATGAAATGACTGATATAGAAAGGAGAATTCAGTCAGTCCAGTTTCTTACTGCTGTCTCTACTACTAGAGCATCAGAGCATAAAAATTCACATGATTGGTGGCATAGGTGGCATGGGGCCATGTGGTCACTGGAAAATACAGTCCAAAAGAGTTGTGGCTGGCTACACTGGAGAACAAATGCATTTTAATTCCACTTTGTCATGGTTCAATACTGTGGCATCATGGGAGTTGTAATTTTACAAGGTTTTTAGCCTTCTCTGCCAAAGCATGCTGGTAGCTAACCAAATGACAAATCCCAGTATTCCACAGCATTGAGCCATGGCAGTTAAAGTGATGTCAAAATGCATTAATTCTATGGTTTGGAATACCTTTTGAACTACACTTGTTCAATTCCTTTGTAAAAAGCTGGTTTTGTGGCAAACAAGTCAGAGCACACTGACAACTTAATCTGGAGTAAGATCAGCATAGAAGGAAGTAGTTTCACTGAAACCAGTTCCAGGATCTGCAGGATCTGTAGCTTGACAGCCTGGAGACTCTGCCCCCAACTTCCAGCTTTTCCTGCCAGAATGCATATCAATGGAATACTTCATGGGTCTGCACAGAAATTCACATTCTGCAGAATCGATTTAGCTGAGTAATGTTGTTTATACTACAGTGTACTGATTCGCATTAAGACGCTATTTCTTAGTTTCTCCCAACTTTGTTTGTGTCGGATTAGAGCTCTTAAAGCATGCTGCTCCCAGTACTTTGATGCTCCCAGTACTTTGGGCTGTTGGTAAACATGGTTGGGATTACAGGAAAGAAACCTTATGGACATAGGATCGAAATATCTTCCACTGTTACGTGGGGGGTCCCAAAAGTGTCTGCCACCAGCACTCATGTTGGGCCAGACCCAACTCGCACACCCTGAATCCCATAACACAACACTCTTCTACAGTGTGCGCTATATAGCACTTGGAAGCTAGATTAAACCTGCATTAAATGATCTGTTTAGATGTGCCCAAGTGGAAAGTTTCTGTCTCACTTGACAATGCAGTGTTACAGTAAGACAGGATTGCAATGAGATCTTCAAGCTGCCCAATGATGAGGCATTTTATGTTTGAATAGTATCTGGGCCAGTTCCACAATTACCATTTTACAATAATAACCGCAGTGAGAACATTTTCTTGGAAAGTGAATATCTGAGCAAAGATTTGCAATGAAGATGAAGATGCAATGAAGATACAAGACATCCATACAGATGTTCCAGAAATCCTAAGGATAGGAAGTGGAGCACACTGAGTGCTTCATAAGGTTGAGAGATGTCTATTGTGTATTGATGTCCAGTTAAGGTACAGCTCCGGATATCCCTAATCTACAGGCTGGAAGATCCCGTGAGCTTTATTTGCCCTCTCTGAATATTTCCATGAGTTCTTAGTAAGATCGAAATCACTTCAACTCTTCATTAATCTCTGCAAAATAGCAAATTTTATACAGAAAGAGGGAAATATGCTTTGAAGTTTCTGCCAATTTAAGCTGCAATGTATTTGTTTCTGAACTGCTTCCAGAGTGGCCATCCTAAATAAATGATGTTATAAATAGACAGGGGATTTATATGCAAATATGTGTTCACTTCCTGAGTAAGCAGGTACTTAGCAGGTTGATTAAAGCATAATTTATATCAATGCAGCATGAGATGTGCACATTTTATAGTGAACATAAACACATCTGAAGGGTTAATGCATAAGAATGGTGTTGATATATTAAAAAGGTATTAACTCCCATTCTGATGGAACTATTTTTTCCCAAGACATTCAGTATTTTATGAGTTTCCAAAGCAATGGGGAAGGGGTGGATTTGATGGAAATGGCTTGTCTTGACACATCACTATACTTTACTTTCCAAAAGGAGGTACAGGGCCATGTTTACATGGGCCAAATAAAACTCATTTCAAGCCTACTGCAAGCAGTCCATTCAACATATGGTGAGGTTCACAGTAGAAGCACAGCTTCTAGCCATTAATCCATCACAGAAAGAACTGCAAGTTATTCCAGAGCTCTGAAGAAACTTTGGAGTGGCCCCAGTATTTTTGACGTGGGGACAGCTGGAACAGGCTGGATTCAGGACAATCCACTAGGCTTGTTTGATCAAGGGAAAAAATGGTTCAAAACTTGTTTTGGATGTAGGGGGCACTGGCGATTTGTTTCCTAAATGATTTCTGAAATTCTCTGGAAAAAATGTTGGAATTTTCTGAATTTTCTGAAATTTCCGAATTGCTTCGTTAATGGCGGGCACGATTGCGCAATACGCAGAAACCTGCAAACAGGACAGGGAAAACTTGGGGGGGTTCCCTTTCCCTCAGTTTTAGACCGCTACTGACAAAACTTGCCACAGTGGTAGAAAAGATACTCCTCTGTCAGCATACTAACTTTCAACATGTTTAGAAGATCCCTGGGTTTTTGACTATTTTAAAAGTAAGCCACTATTCAACATTGAGAGGAAAAGGGCATTCCACAGTTTTATTGTGTTTATTCCCAAGAAAAGGATTGGATTAGTAGATTTCTAGTTTCCCAAACTACCACGTGTAAGCCCAAGGAGAGGAAAGGGGCCTTCCAAAGTTTTATTGTGTTGATTAGACTGGATTAGTTGATTTCTAGTTTCCCAAAAGTACCACATGTAAGCCCAAGGAGAGGAAAGGGGCCTTCCAAAGCTTTATTTTGTTGATTCCCAATAAAAGGATTGGATTAGTAGATTTCTAGTTTCCAAAGGTACCACATGTATCCCAAGGAAAGGAAAGCGGCCTTCCAAAGTTTTATTGTGTTGATTCCCAATAAAAGGATTGGATTAGTAAATTTCTAGTTTCCCAAACTACCATGTGTAAGCCCAAGGAGAGGAAAGGGGCCTTCCAATGTGGTATTGTGCTGATTCCCAAGAAAAGGATTGGATTAGTAGATTCCTAGTTTCCCAAAGTACCACGTGTAAGCCCAAGGAGAGGAAAGGGGCCTCCAAACCTTTTTGTGTTGTTACCCAAGGAAAAGATTACATTGGTAGATTTCTAGTTTCCAAAAGTATGTGTAACCCTAAGAAGAGGAAAGGGGCCTCCAAACTTTTTTTGTGCTGTTACCAAGGAAAATATTAGATTGCTAGATTTCTAGTTTCCTAAAGTACAACATGTAACTCCAGGCAAGACAAAAGGGCCTCCAAACTTTTGTGTGTTTTCCCAAGAAAATTATTAGCAGCAAAGGGGAATTCTGGCTTTCCAAAGCACAGAAGTCAAACCCCAGGAGAAAAAAGTCCTTAAAACTTGTTTTCCCTGCTTTAGGAAGTGAATTATCAGCAAAGGGGATTCTAAGAACATAAGAACATAAGAAGAGCCATGCTGAATCGGACCTCAACCCATCTAGTTCAGCATTCTGTATCACACAGTGGCCCACCAGTTGTACGCGGGGATACCGAGCAGAAGGGAAGGCAAAACCCTAACCTGCTCCCGACCCCCCACAACCAGTACCCAGGGAAATCCTGCCTACCTCAACCAACTCCGAGGTGGCACTTGAATGTCCTTTTCAGTAACTGCCGATACACTTGGTATCCATGAATCTGTCTAATCCTGCCTTGAAGTTGTTCAGGCTGACAGCTGTCGCAACCTCTTCTGGAAGTAAATTCCATAACCCAATGACCCTCTGGGTGAAGAAATATTTCCCTTTATTAGTCCTAATTTTCCTACCTTGGAGCTTCAGGGAGTGCCCTCTAGTCCTAGTGTTTTGTGACAAAGAAAATAATTTTTCTTTATTCACCTTTTCTATCCCATGCATGATTTTATACACTTCGATCAAGTCACCTCTTAAACGCCGTCTTTCAAGGCTGAAAAGACCAAGGCGTTGCAACCTGATTTCATAAGGGAGCCGCTCCATCCCTTGGATCATTCTTGTTGCCCTTTTCTATACCTTTTCCAGTTCCGTTATATCCTTCTTAAGGTGCGGAGACCAGAATTGTACACAGTACTCCAAGTGTGGCCTTACCATAGATTTGTAGAGAGGTAATACAACATTTGCTGACCTATTTTCGATTCCCTTTCTGATCATGCCTAGCATAGAATTTGCTTTTTTCACTGCTGCTGCGCACTGGGTTGACATCTTCATTGAGCTGTCCACCAAAACCCCAAGATCCCTTTCCTGGTTTGTCTCGGAAAGCTTTGACCCCATCAATTGGTAGGTGTAGTTGGGGTTCTTTGCCCCGATGTGCATGACTTTACACTTGTTTAGGTTAAAATGCATTTGCCACTTTGTTGCCCATTCACTCAATTTGTGGGATATTCTGATTTTCCAAAGCACAGAAGTCAAACTCCAGGAGAAAAAAACCCTTTAAAGTTGTTTTCCCTGCTTTAGGATGGGAATTAACAGCAAAGGAGAATTTGTTCCCAACCCAGTCTTTCCCTTGCAAAGCGGTGGCGTGGCACCTTTCCCACCCAAGCAGCCTGCCCTAGTCCCTCTTCCTGCACATCCGAGGCACGCGTGGCCCTTTTTAAAGGGCAATGTTTGCCATGCTGAAACCCCGCCCCTCCCAAGGTAGTTTCCCCTCATTGGCTGGAGGCAAGCATCCCAGCATGCAAGCAACTGCTTGCCTCGAAAGCTGATTCGTTTCCAATTCACTTCCTGAATCGGAAAAAAGATGGCAACAGTGGCTTCGAAAGGGCAAGGATACTTCTGGGTTCCCAAATCGCTTTGAAATCGCTTCAGAAATGGATGTATTCCAATTTCAGTCCGAATAACGAAGATTCTGAATGAACCTACCCATGGCTAAATCCACCAGTGTCCACATGTCAAAAAGATACACTGCTGTTTTGCTGGTCAGAAACAGCTTTAAACTGCTCTACAACAGAGCTTTGCTGGCAAAGTCACTTCTGATGATCATATAACAGGTGACCTCATTAATTTCATAGTGTTTTCCTAAGCAAGGAATACTTTGAGGTGATTTTTGCAGTTCTTTCATCTGAAATGTAGCCTACAGCATCTCATTTTCTTTTTCAGTCTCTCATCCAAGTACTAACCAGGGATGAACTTGCTTGGCTTCCAAGATCAGATAGAATCTGTTGCCTTTGAGTTATTTAGACTTGCTAATAAACAAATAATATAAATTTAGATCATGTATGTGTCTAGGATATGTCCAAATTCGGTGTTGATGTCTCTGCTGTTGAGTCATTCAATTCCAAATACAGTCAGCCCTCTGTTTCCATGGATTCAACTATCCATAGCCTGAAAATATTTTTTAAATATCCAATAAGCAAACCTTGATTTTACCATTTTATATAAGAGACACAATTTTACTACAACATTGTATATACTGGGACTTGAGAATCTGCAGACTGTTATATCCATAGGGGTTCCTGGAAGCAGACTTCAGCAGATACTAAGGGCCCACTGTATCTTTATGTCTGTGATAAATATATATTTATATAAATTTTAAATATGTAAATGATGTCACTTTTGTCAACCCCTGTATCAAGTAAATGCTGAAATACATGAGTAAGCCATCAATGTTTCTCTCTCCTCAAAAAACCAACAAGGCTGTCAAATTATCCAGTATCTCCTTAGACACAGCTCCCTTTTTTGTCAATGAAAGTAATTTGCACATTTAGCAGCATGTCGTGGTATGATTAGCTATCATCCTTCAGAGAGAATGTCAGTCCCAGTCATATACACCGAGTTGGTATGCACCACCTTTGCATGTAAACAAGAGGGAAATGTGTCCATTATATAGTCCAGAATTAGAGGGAGATAACCTGCTGTGATGTTTGTACAGCTCGCTAAAAGATAATTACATTTTCAAAGACTTCATCAAGCTGGAGTCTTAAAAGTAGCAATGTAGACTGAAACATTTAACTGGAGCAAACTTGATATTCATCAAAAGACAACGTACTTAGCTACTGAGAATCCAAAGGAATTGTCACAGCAGAGCTGTGGGATGGGAAGTGAGGTAGACTGGATATCGGATTTGGCCATGGTGACACATGCCTTTACATCCTGTTTGGATTAATATGATGCACTCTATGTAGGGATGCCGTTGGAAACTGTTTGGAAACTACAGCTGGTCCAGAATGCTGACCATGGCCAACTATAGGGACAATATAACATCCTTATTAAAACAGCTACACTGGATACAGATTTTTTGCAGATACAATTCAAAGTGCTATATGGTTTAGAAACTATCTGAAAAACCATATCTTCCTGTGTGAACCTGTCAGAACCCTAAGATCTACAGGGAAAAGCTTTCCTTTAGTCCTGCTACCATCATAGTCTGGGGCGGTGCCAAACAGCACTTTAACCCAGGAGCAGTCATGTTTCTTAAACGTGATTGTACCTAGGTTAAAGTCCAGACACCTCCCCCCAACATCCACACATTCCTGGGAGCGGGGTGTTCAGATGCCTTGTTGAACTTTCTGGCAGGGCACTGTAAACTAAACAAACACCCACCCCTCTAGGAAAAGCCTTTAAAACAGAAAATAACTTACCTGGTCACCATTCACCGCTTTGTGGAAGCTCTCCTGATGCATAGAAATGATGTGCCAGGAGAAGGAGGCTAGGAGCGATTATCCTCCCCCCCCCCCCTTCACCTGGTGCATCATTTGTACATGCCAGAAGGGGGAATGGAGGCCAGGTAAGTTATTTGCTGTTTCAAAGGTTTTACTGGGGAGGGGGGAGTTGGGAGGGAGTGGGAGCTGTCTTGGGTTTCTTGGGCTCCAGGAGCCCAAGAACCCCAAGACAGATGTGTAGATGAACACCAGAAGTCGCACAATGTGATTCCTAGTCCCATCTACACAGTGGATGCTGCTGAAAAAAAACAGGTCTTTTGAAAGAGCCACGTCTTTCCAGCTGACAAATTTGGATGCCCCAGGGGAAAACATGGGAGTGCACTATAGGTGCTGTCTAGGTGTGCCATGGATCAGTAAGAAACCAAGAGAGAGCTTTCTCAGTTCCTGCTCCCATCCTCTGGAAATTCCTTTTCTGCAGGAGGCTAGGTTGGTCCCCTCCCTCTTTTCATTTTTCTAGCAAGCAAAAATGGTTCTGTTCAATATATAATTGATCGCATGGAGGAAACAGGGGTCCACACTCTGTTTTTATGTTTTTAACTTTTGTATTTCTCTGAAACAATTGTATAAGCTGATGTAGACAGCAGAGAGAACAAGGAGTAGAACGCGAGAACAGATGCTTTCTGTGATGTTTGTTGCACATGGAAAGTTAATAAGATCCCAGGAAAGTATGGCAGCATGCCCCGTTCCTTTTTATCCATATTTGGAAAAGTTGAAATCTACATATTCTAAACAAAAATATCTCTGCACTACTGTATCAGATTTTTTCAGATTTTGGAATACCTGTATTTGCATATATGTACATAATGAGATATTTTGGAGATGGGACCAAAATCTAAACATGAAATTCATTTATGTTTCATATACTCGGCCTGGTGGTAATCTTATACACTATTTTAATATTTTGGGCATGAAGTAAACTATTCGAAAATAAAAGATTATCTCAGCCACCAATGTGGATGATTTTGGATTTTGGAGTATTTTTAGATTTTGGAATTCAGGATAATGGATGCTCAAGCTGTACTACAGTAAAATGGGAAATGGCCCATAAAATGATGAACATGAATGCATGACAATGAGTCAAAAGAGATGACTGACAACAATCCCAGTACATTGAGCGTAAACTCGATGGAACACACCAAAAGTGTACTTACTTCCGCAGTAAGATTTCAGCACAATGCACTTTTTGCATAGCAAGAGATCACATGGGATTTCATAAACACATCCGTATTTGGAATGACATATTGTAAGTGCTTTATTTTTAAAGAATTTCAGATATTTATAAACTACTTTCTGAAAGCAGCAGACAAGGCTTTTTAAGCATAATACAAGAAAACTATTTAGTAAAACATAATCATTCCAAGTCTCATTCATGCTTAAGAGGAGGAATTCCATTTCAAACATATGTGAATCTATTCTCTTATTTTAAAAAACTGAAGTTCCTCTCCCTTTGCTTTCAGTTTGTGGCAAGAAAGCAGGATTTAACCATTGGTGTTGCAGTCAATGGAAGTCATCAGCGAGGCAGATTGCAACTCTGCAAGGGCCATCTTTGGGCCCATCCAGAAAGTACCTTTATCCCAGGAGTTTTTGCAGCAAACAGGAGGGTGGCCAGATGCCGTTCCTTGTAAATGTAGAAGCAATCACTACAAAAAGTAAAAAATGTGAGATTTCCAGGTGTGGGAATATCATGGCTTTGACACAAATATGAGGATCTTTGCATGTCTGTATGTCCCTGTATTCAGAAATCACAGTATTTTTAATCTGGGTTTGTTCCTGGGTTTTAGATGTGTAGGGACTGGGGAGATAGCACAGCAGTAACACAGCTGTGCTTGCAATCTCAAGGTTGCCAGTTCAATTCCCTGAGCTGGCTTGGACGACCAGCTATGACCCTGTCCACTGCTTACCCAGCAGTTCGAAAGCAGCCCAGCTGCAAATAGACAAAAATGGGAACCGCGAAGCAGGGAAGGATTTTTACAGAAAGGACTTTACAATGCCTGAAAATAGTTTGGCTGTTGGGAAGGTGGAATGCGGAAACAGACGCTCCTGTCATGAGGATGGAACAACAGCACCCCTTGTGACGTAATGACGCAATGACATAACAACAGTGACAGGGTGTGGAGCAACCACACCCTGTGACGCAAACCCCAGCCAGGAAGAAGAAATCCTTCTAAAATTGCACTGTGTACTGTGTACTGTAATTTGTATGTCTTTGTATGTCTTCCGACAGGGACTGTCTGTCGTATGTGTAATGTAATCCGCACTGAGTCCCCTTCGTGGTGAGAAGAGCGGAATATAAATAAACAGTATTATTATTATTATTATTATGTTCCTGATTGGTCGGTTCCTAAAAGGAAGGTGACACTTGAGCAGAAGACAAAAACTTTTTTGTGTGCCAGAAACTTTATGAAACGTGTGGAGGGCACATTTTCTCTGGCCAGGACAAATTTGTGGCTCCCTAGTCAATGTTGTACATGTTTTGACAAGAAGAGCAATCAGGAACAGCCTTGTATAATCCGGGAACAGCACCCTGTTGTTTGATGCCACAAGTACACAACCAAATCTGTCTGGACAGATGGCTATGAAGCCATGATCTAAAGTGTCAATAATGACAAAGTTCTGTTCCTGGCTTGAATGTGTGTGTTCCTGTTTGTTTGTGCAGTGTTGACTTGGGCAGAAATGCTTTGTGTGGCAGATACTTCATGAAATGTCTGGAGGGCACAGCTTCTCTAGCGAGGACAAAAAACTGAACTTTTGCAGTGATTTGCTGAAGTGATTCTCCATATATCCACATCTTGAGGCCTTTTTTTAAAAAAACGCGAAAGTTTCTAGTAGAAATCCTGCAGTAGCCATCTTGGGAGCCTCTAAATCTCCCAGCAAAGCATCAAGTCTGGACAACAGAGGCAGAAATCCTAGGACCAATAGATCTTTACATGGATTTCTTCTGAAATCCCAGGGTTTTTTGCCCCTGTTTAAAACATGTGATTTAGTGCTGTCTGGAAGTGCCATAGGCCCAGGGACCAGAGGCTTCTTTTCTTTGGCCTAATGGTGAGGTTGGTTCTTACCTCATGATCTTGATGGCTTTAACTTTTCAGAATTGGGAGTCAAATATTAATAATCTGCTCTTTGTTGATTTATAATTCATAGGTAAGTGGTATCTTTCCTTAAAGTATCCATAAAGCTCCAGCAATGGGAAGAAACTTGTATGTGAAAACATTTGTTCACTTCTTACTACATCCTCTGGTGTACCTTAAGTTTCCCAAAAATGCACAGTGCAGAGTTCACTATTAAAGAGGAAGTGATTTTGTCCTTAAATTGTTGCAAGAACAAAGGAGAAAGTAACAATATCTACCCATTTGGCAATACCACATACAGCAAGGCATTATGTGGCTAGGAAGAACCCAGTGAGGCTTACTTCTGCACAGACATAGGTTGGAGCTTCAGTGATTTTATTCCATACATATCGCTGAGCAAATGGAATTTTCTTAATGGTAAAATTTTCCAATTCCCAATAAAAGTGAATTCTTATGGACAAATGTATATTAAAATGGTTGAATAAATGTTATCTCTCTACTGAATGTCAGGCAGCTGGGATGATTTGCCTTTCCTTAGCAGATATTAAAAGTAGCATTGAAGCAAATGCTGAATGGAATTGCTTATTCCAACTGTGAACAGGCACTGCAGCATATAGCAGCACACTGTGTTGAGTTGCAGACTTGCTAGGTATGCGTTACACCTGCCTTTCCACTATGTCACAACCCCAGGGCTCCATAATAAACTACAGGTGGTATAACAGGACCCGGGACATGGCAGTGAAGCCTAATGCAGGTACACAATATGTTTTTGCAAACATTTTCTTTGGTTATGCAAAATTATCCTCACCACTTTTGACAAGGCTTGACATTTGATAGATTGGGTTTTCTTAAAGAGCTTTTTTTCATGTCAGGAGTGACTTCAGAAACTGCAAGTTACTTTTGGTGTGAGAGAATTGGCCATCTGCAAGTATGTTGCCCAGGGGACACCCAGATGTTTTATCATCCTGTGGGAGGCTTCTCTCGTGTCCCCACATGGAAAGCTGGACCTGACAGATGAGAGCTCACCCCACTCCCCGGATTCAAGCCACCAACCTTTCGGTCAGTAGTCCTGCCGGCACAAAGATTTAAACCAATGCGTCACCAGGGGCTCCTTTGTTGGGTGGATCGGGCAACATATCAAATCCAAACAGCATAGTAAAGCAAGAGAATATCCGTTTGCTTGATTTTTTTTAAAGGAATCAAGAAAGACAGTAATCAATGTCCCATCATTAAACCGAGTGTGAGGTAAATGCCTCAGGCAGCACAAGCAACAGTAGCAACCATGCCCCTTGCGTTTACCAGCCCTCTGTTTTGTGTGACATCAGACAAGTTTAATTTCCTAATCCATTAGATCCCTAATCTGGTTTGATGCCCTCACATATGGATATGCTAGCTTCCTGATAATTTTCTTCTTTCAGTCCATCAGATTCTCTATTTATTAAAAAAGGAGTGCCATTTTAGCCTAATCCAGCAAAATCTCTTGGACTACTCTTGGCTTTCACCATTCCCAATAAGCAATAATAGTTGCAAATTCACTCATAACAAAGAGTCCAGGTTAAGTATCCCTAATCCAAAATGCTTGGGACCAAAAGAGTTTTGGATTTCAGGTTTTGTTTTATTTCTACTTTGGAATACTGTATATGCAAATATATACATTATAAGATATCTTGGAGATGGGGCCCAACTATAAAAATGGCATTCATTTATGTTTCATATATATCTTATACACATAGCCGGAGGTAATTAATAGTCACTCATGTTAATATTTGTGGATTTTAGACTATTCTGACTAAAGAAAGCATGTTCAACCTGTACAGACACTGCCTTGTGTAAACCGTCCCGAGTCGCCTTCGGGCTGAGAGGGGCGGTATAGAAATGTGACAAATAAATAAATGACAAATAAATACATCATTAATGAGGAACTGGCCATTATGTTTCCTTGTTCCCTATCATTGCCAAACAGTGGATATTGAGAACATATATGTTTGCAATAACAAAATATTCAGAGTTAGCAATTATTACATACATTTCGGTGGAAACAATGGAGCATAAAGGTTGCATGTGGTTGCTGGATGCCACTTTTGTGGTCCCTATCTCTTCTCCATTAGAATTTGTGTTTGATTATGAACAGGTAATGTGTAAATAAAGCTCTCTCTCTCTCCCCACACATACACATTTGTGCATTTATCAAGCAATAAAGGCTGGTTCCACATCTTTTGACTGCATTGCTAAGGAACTTCTTGTTCTGTATTATGATATGCCTAAAGAATTTGTCTCATCTTTAGCATGCAATGCACCATGCACCCAAGTTCAGTTATCTTCTAATGGAAAACAATGAATCAGAATCATTCTATGGGCCAAGGAAATGTTGTCCAACTCCAGCCTGTCACATGCCATATGTTTCCGAACCAGGCTTGCCAAACTGCCGAGCCAGGATCTGTACTTATCAGCAGGCATGAAGGCCAAAAGCAAAGGAAGGCTGTCTGTCAAAGACAGCTGTATGTTCTCTGTCTATGTACAGTATATATAAAACTCTTTGACTGCTAGATGTTATAGGCAGCAAACAGACAAATAAACAAAAGACCTGGGCTCCTAAGCGCCATATTTGAAAAGAGGGGCTCCTTTATTGACTTTGGTTTGAGTCCACAGCCTACTAATTCTCTCATTGAACATGACCAGCTTCTTCCATTTCTAATTCATAATGTAGAGTTCATGACAAATACAGCAAGCCTATCCATATTGAAAAAGCTGGCCAGTTTTTACAAAGCTATCTCAAATGTTCTAACCAGGGAAATTAGTGACTACACAAGGGTCACATTTAGCATTAGTTCTTTCCAGAGCTTAGCTCTGCAATCCTAGGAGTTACAGGTCAGCAAAGTAAAAATTTCAAACTCTGGTTCTGTTTCACATTTGTAATAGAGTAGAGAAGTACAAAGCTCTCATTCTTTGTGGATCATTATTTATCTTTATGGTTTCTTTTCTTTAATTTTCCTCAGGAAAGTTAATTGGATTTTTGCCATTTTCATCAATATAAGGATTGCAGCCTTGGTTTTTGTTAACTTTTTCTTACATGTTCTAGTGTCTCTGATCACTTTTGCCTCTTTTTTCTCTTTTTATTTTTTCAATAATGATGCTAACTGAGGGATTCCAGGAATTGCATACCATGAAAGTAATTTTTCTTGGACTCCTAAGTAGGTATATTAAATCATACTCACATAAAAATATTCAAATGTTTTTCATAAAATCCTTGCTGTTTTTTCTATGGTTGAGAGAAAAATAAGGAGGGAATATAATGTTAAATCATAAGTTTCTAACTGAAAACATATCAATTGCCTTCCCTTTATTTCACTTTAAGATTCTTCATGAAACAATAATAGTATATGAAGTGGGCCCTTGGAATCTGCTGGAGTTTCATTCCAGAGTCACCCCAAGAATACCAGAATCCATAGATGCTAAAGGACTATTATAAACAGCAATGTAGTGAAATGATGTATTTTATATAAAATGGCAAAATCAAGGTTTTCTTTTTAGATGATTGAAAATGTCTTCAAGAAGTGAATACAGAATTTGTGGATTTGGAGGGCTGATTGTATTAGGGAATTGAAATAAGATACTTGAACACTCTGGCATAAGCAAAGTAAACACTTGTACATTCCATTATGTGATTCACATGGAGCTCTTCCCAAGAGGACAACCTATTTGGTCAGCTCTTCCTGTTATCATCATTAGCATCATGCAGAGCAATGATGGCTTCACATCCCACTACACATTACTCAAGCCTTGCTCATCCTCTGCCTAGCATCTATTATCACTCTCTCACAAACACATTTCAGAGATGGAAAGTGGCTTATCAAGACCCCAAGGAAATACCCTATGTCAGATCAAGTCAAATTTTGCCTGGAGCCATCTGGCCCATCTGGCCCATGCTCTTTCTGTCATTTTAGTTGACTTTATGCATATTCATTCACTCGAGGTCCTAAAGAAGCAAAGAAAAACTTCACAAAATTTCTAAGATTTTATTGGGACTGATAGAAGTGAGATATATTTCAGGACAATATGTAACTGGGCTTCGGTACTCTGTGGAAGTGCTTTTACTCAGAATTTGGAAAAGTGGTTTGGGAGGACTATAGATGCTGGCTGGGGAGATCTGAAGAATGTGATCCAGCAAAGCACTGTAGATAGATACCTCTTCACAGGTATAATGGTGTATATGAGTGAAGAGGGAATAACACACTGCCTATTTCTCTCACACACAATGCACACATTAAAAATACAGATCTTTTAGTCTGTGTGTTCATGGAGTTGGTAGTATGCCTTTTTCCTAGAGCAGGGGTGCTCATTACGTCGATTGCGATCGACCAGTCGATTGCGGAGGCAGTACTGGTTGATCGCAGCCAGGGCCGGATTTCTGAGGGGTGCTTCTGCCCCGCGTGCAGCGCACATCTTCCTCCAAGCTGCCCAGCTCAGGCTGCCTCTGACGCGACTCCCCCGCTGGTGCCTCCATCTCAGTGCCAACTGCTGCTGTTGCAGCATGGCCTGAGGACAAGGGAGGGAGAAGGAGGAGGGCAGCAGAGGGAAGGAAGGGGGCAGGCGCCCGGCCCGCACATATTTGTTTATATCTGTGGAATGATGTCAGGGTGGGAGAAGGAACTCTTGTCTGTTTGAGATAAGTGTTAATGTTTCAACTGGCCTCCTTGATTAGTATTTAATGGCCTTGCAGTTTAAAGATTGGCTTCTTACTGCCAGGTTTATATATCTGTGGAATGTTCAGGGTGTAAGAACCACCTCACTGAGGTAGGGATACACGGGCACATAATTCAAAACTGAGAAAAAACACTCCTGGCCATCTGGTCATCCAGGAGCAGCAGCCATAGATTGACACATAGAACAACATAGACAGATAGCAACAACATCTTTCAACACCCCACCCCACCCCCCCAGCGCAAAAAAATTTCTACCTAAAATAAACCTCCAGCAAAACATATGTAGATCATTTTGACTTGGTTGTTTTATAAGTAGCTCACATGCTGAAAAAGCGTGAACACCCCTGTGCTAGAGGCATACAAAAAGTTATGTGACATACATACTTGTGTCAAATCAGTCAGACATATTTTGTGGTAGGACATGGAAAAGGGCCTTCTGTTCCGTGGCACTCTTTTTATGGAATAATTCTATTCTCTCTTGGGTTGGATGGAATACCAATAGTACTATCATTAGTCAGAAAATGGAAATATGCTTGTTCACTAAATCTTTTGAGGTGTTACTGGTTTTTCATTTACTCTTACGCATATGTGTGTATGTGCCTTTAAGTTATCTGTCAACTTACAATGATTCTATGAATGTCATAAAATTTCCTTAAGGAGCATCTACACCAGTGTTTCTCAACATTCCTAATGCCGCAACTCCTTAATACAGTTCTTTGTGTTGTGGTAATTTCCAACCATAAAATTATTTTCATTGCTACTTCAGAACTGTAATTTTGCTACTGTTATGAATCATCATTTAAATATCTGATATGCAGGATGTATTTTCATTCACTGGACCAAATTTGGCACAAATACCTGATATGCTCCAATTTGAATGCTGGTGGAATGGAGGGGGGGGGGATTGATTTTGTCATTTGGGAGTTGTAGTTGCTAGGATTTATAGTTAACCTACAATCAAAGAGCATTCTGAACTCCAGCAAAAATGGAATTGAACAAGACTTGGGACACGGAACACCCACGACCAACAGAAAATACTGGAAGGGTTTGGTGGGCATTGATCATCGGTTTTGGAGGTGTATTTCACCTACATCCAGAGAGCAATTGGCACAAATACTCCATATGCCCAAATATGAACACAGATGGAGTTTGGGGAAAATAGACCCCAAACTTGGCACGAATACTCCATATTGATTGATTGATTGATTTTATTATTTATGAGTCGCCCTCCACGTCAGTGCTCCGGGCGACTTACACATAAAACACATAAAAGAGTTCAATAGTTAAAAGCTAAAAGAATAGGAAAATTAATTAAAATAGTTCCAGTGCCCAAATATGAACACAGATGGAGTTTGGGGAAAATAGACATTGACATTTGGGAGTTGTAGGTACTGGGATTTATAATTCACCTACAATCAAAGAGCATTCTGAACTCCACCAACAATAGAATTGGGCCAAACTTCCCACA
Source organism: Anolis apletophallus (assembly GCA_030556195.1). Taxonomy (NCBI): domain Eukaryota; kingdom Metazoa; phylum Chordata; class Lepidosauria; order Squamata; family Anolidae; genus Anolis; species Anolis apletophallus. The sequence goes on along the minus strand of JARBWK010000012.1, from coordinate 88,890,231 downwards.
CAGAACACCCCATGACCTACAGAAAATACTGTTTTTTCTGGTGGTCTTTGGCAACCCTTCTGACATCCCCTCATGACCCCCCCCCCCCGGTCCTGACCCCCAGGTTGAGAAGTGCTGCCTTAAGGCCATCCAGTCCAACCCCCTTCACCAGGGTGAGAAAACATAATCAAAGTCCTCCCGACAAAGAGCCATCCAGCCATAGATATAGATAGATATATATATGATTCACACACACATATATATGTACATGTATATCATAGATTTGAAAGGGGCCCCTAAAGAAGGACCTCTGCCCTCAGCCATCGGTGAAAAGCCTGGGGGTCCGGCTGGACGCCCAGCTGTCCATGGAGGAGCAGATCGGCTGCACCTGCAGGACAGCATTTTACCACCTACGGTTGGCTAAGCGCTTGGCTCCCTACCTCTCCCAACACGACCTAGCTACAGTGATCCAAGCCACGGTCATCTCTAGGCTCGACTACTGTAATGTGCTTTACATTGGCCTTCCCCTGTCGATGATCCGGAAGCTTAAGCTAGTGCAGCATGCCGCAGCGTGTCTCCTTATGGGAGCTTCAAGATCCGACCGCGCGACTCCACTCTTGCGCGAGCTGCACTGGCTCCTGATTGAATTCCGGGTCCTCTTCAAGGTGTTAGTTCTAACTTTTAAGGCCATTTATGGTTTGGGGCCAGTGTACTTGAGGGAGCAACTTACCCCTTATGTGCCTGTGAGATCACTGCGCTCTGAGGAGCTCAACCTCTTAGAGGTGCCTTCCCTCGGAACCTGCAGATTGGCCACCACACGGCGGAGGGCATTCTCTGTAGCTGCTCCAAGTCTTTGGAACGGCCTCCCGGAGGAGATCCGGGCCATCCGTGTTCTTTTGCCCTTCTGTAAGGCGGTGAAGACTTGGCTCTTCAGGAAGGCGTTCGGCCCTTAGCTCAATCACATTGTGCGCCAGATCGCCTATGGTTTCCAGATGTTCATCATGCCCCTCCAGCCTTCGTTGAGGGCCATTGCCTCATAATGTTTTAACTGTTTTAATGTTTTAATGTTTAATGTGTTTTAACTGCCTAACTTGTTTTATCATATTCATTGTGTCTATGCTTCCTTGTAAACCGCTCTGAGCTCCGGGGTGAGGGGTATACTAAATCGAAGTTAATAAATAATAATAAATAATAATTATATGTTGCATGTTCCAGAGTGGGTAAACCAGACAATATCTACATCAACACGGATAAAGAAACAACAAGAAATACTGTTTACCCACAAGCATAAAGAATTTATGTATATTAGAAACCAACATGTTCTCATTACTTTATTTTCCAGACCACCAGACTGGGCCACAGCAGCACATGGAAGGGGATGGCTAGTAATAAGAATTGTACCTTTTGTCTTGTGCCATAAAGTGAACCTCAATTGAATGAGAGACCTCCATGGACCATTATTAATAGATCTGTTCAGGTCTTGTAAACTCAGAGCTGAGGCTTTCTCAATAACCAATATACTTGTAGTGTAATCTTTCCCTTTTCCGACTACTTTCCACTTCATCAAATGTTTTTCTGTGTTCCATTGAGTCCTGTCTCATGAAGTGTGCAAAATATGATAGGCTCAGTGTAGCCATTTTGGCTTCTAGTGAGAGTTTAGGCTCAATTTGTTTTTAAGCCATTTATTTCCCATGCTAGCTGCTAATAGAATTGGTAGAACTATCCTCCAGTATGACATTTCCCCCTTTAAAAACATAATGCTCAGAAAACAATAGCAGCATATTTTGTTAGGATTTTGATTTTTTTAAAAGGATGTTATAAGCACAGGTCAAAGAGAAAATTCACCTTCACCCCTGGAAAACAAAATAGATGTGTCAGTGGCAGGAAGTAGAAAGTGTTTAGTGTTTGTAGCAGGGCTGTAGCCAGGATTTTGATTCGGGGGGGGGGCTGAGTTTGGTTCGGGGGGAGGGGGCTGAGACTGGGTGGAAGAGGGTCTACCCTAGCAAACCTTTTGTATTGTTATCCCAATAACCCCATTAATGTGGGATATAATGAGCATGGTGATCAGATCATGATATGAATAAACATAACAGTTTAAAGAATGTACCTGTACGGCCGGCTCGGGGACCCCCCGGAGAATTTCGGGGGGGGGCTGAAGCCCCCTTAGCCCCCCCCCCCCGGCTACATGCCTGGTTTGTAGGTAAGCTGGGATGAGTGACAGGTAGTTCACATGCATCTGTCAAGGCCCAATATGTTACCTTGGACACATAAGTAAAGTCCTCATACTATGCCTCATGCTTGCCAATTGCTTTTTCTGCATTTCACCTCACCACCTCTTTTGTGCTAATTCCTGTACATCCTCTTTTTTCATCCTTCCTGTCTTGTACTAAAGGGATCCACTCTTGCACCACGGCTGACTCAAATACACACAAGCACCTGAAACTCCCAACATTGCCATACTGCATATTGCTGATATGAAATCACACCAGTTTCTCAGCATGAACTGGAAACAGGAATACAATCAAATATGGCCAGAAACAATGACAATGTCTGCATGTATATGTGAAGAGAAAGAGATAGAGAGAGACTAAGCTCCCCGTCATGTCAGTATTACTTATTAATTAGAATATTTATAGTCTGCCTTCTAGTCAAAGATCTTAAGAGTGCTGTGCAATCAGACCAACCTGGTATATTTAAAATGGTGTAAATAAAATGATTTTAAAGGGCTAAATATATTCAACAATTTAACAAGTTAAAAAGACAGATAAATACTAGTTTCAAACATTTTTCAAATGATTTAAAGCCATAAAGGCATCACATCCTATCTGATCTTTCAAATTAAACAGGGTCATCCCTAGGGGCACCGGCGAGATGCCATATTACACCAATATTGCGGCAACTGCACTGGCTGCCCATCGAGCACCGGATCTCCTTCAAGGTATTGGTGTTAACCTTTAAGGCCTTGTATGGTCTTGGGCCAGTGTACTTGAGGGACCGCCTTTCACCATATTGTCCCCAGAGATCCCTACGCTCCGGTGTACAAAATCTTCTCAACGTCCCCTCCATCCGGCAACTACACCTGTCCTCAACAAGACAAAGAGCATTCTCGGTGGTGGCACCAACCTTATGGAATGCCCTACCTGAGGAAGTCAGAGGTATCAGGGAACTGTCCTCTTTTCGCCGAGCCTGCAAGACAGCTCTTTTTCGCCTGGCTTTTCCAGTTGAGTAACTGTTATGCTTTCTATGTAGTTTAGCTTACTTTTAGAATTATTTTAGCACTAGTAATGTTTTAGATTAAATAATTGCTTATCTGCTTTTACACCTTAATTCTATAATGTCAGTTCTACGCCTGTTTTTTACCTGTTTGTAAACCGCTCCGAGCTTCTAGAGGGAGCGGTCTAGAAGCCGAAAGAATAAATAAATAAATAAATAAATAAATAAATAGTACTTGAATGGGAGAACACTAATGAATATCAAATGCTGTAGGCTACATTTCAGAGGAAGATGCTGGCAAAACCCACTCGAGTGCCAAGGTGCACCCACACAGTAGAATCAATACAGTTCACTGTCATGGCTTAATGTTATGGAAATCAAGGGTTTGTCATTTGGGAAGGCACTAGCTAAAGGCTAAAGATCGAGTAAAACTACAGCTCCTATGATTCCATAGCATTGAGCCATGACACTTAAAGGAGTGTCAGACTGCATTACTTCTACTATGTAGATCAGGGGTGCTCACACTTTTTCAGCATGGGAGCTACTGATTAAAAAACCAAGTCCCAAAGATCACCTGCCCAGAAATGTAAAATGTATAACTATTTTCTTATTTATTTATTTTTATTTATTATTAATTTTTATGTACCGCTCCTTCCAGCAGGCTCGGGGCAGTTTACATAAAATGAAGTTATAAAACATCAACATTTCAATTTAATAACAACAATATAAAACAGAGCATAAAAATACATCCAACCACCCCATTTCTCCCACACTGCCATATTACCACACATATTATCAGCCAGAAAGTAAGAAGAGAGACTGTTGAACTGCAAGGCCATTTAATACTCAGCAAGGTAAACAAAGGGGCATGCAAAAATACATCCAACCACCCCATTTCTCCCACACTGCTATATTACCACACATATTATCAGCCAGAAAGTAAGAAGAGAGGCTGTTGAACTGCAAGGCCATTTAATACTCAGCAAGGTAAACAAAGGGGCATGCAAAAATACATCCAACCACCCCATTTCTCCCACATTTCCATGTTCCCCAACATATATTTCTCAAGGAACAAAGCAAGCAGAGAGGCTTTGGAGCTAAAAGGCCATCTTTAAACATTAAAAATAAAAAGGGACATGCCACAGAACAATCAAGCACCCACCTCAAAGTAAAAAGACTGATCTTTGAGATGTGGTAAGGAAATGACCCCAACGCGTCCTTCTTCTTCTCCGTCGTTGCTCCTATTTCCACGCTGCCAGCATGCGTGCCGCCTCCAAGAGCTCACGAGAAGTCCGAGAGGCAGAATGGGCGCTTCTGCGCATGCGCGTGGGGCCAGCCATGCATCGTGTCATCCAGGCCCGCCCCCTTTGGTCTCCTACGACTCTGAGTGGCTTGAGAAGGACGGAGGGAGGAGGAGGAATCCAAAAGAGGGGGCCCATTCTGCCTCTTGGACTCTGGAGCTTTTGGAGGCGGCGCACGAGCGGGGAAAAACAACGACGGAGGACTTCTTTGCAGCGTGCAGGGGCTCTTGAAGAGGACCAAAAACAAAAAAAAACCTGGTCAGGGGCCTGAAGATCACCAGGATGAGGCCTGAAGATCACCCTGGTGATCCCGATCACCATTCTGAGCACCCCTGATGTAGATCAATTTTTCTCAAATTGGGGGGTCAGGTCCTCTGGGAGGGTCGCGGGGTGTCAGAGGGGTCTTCAGAGATTATCAAAAACACAGTATTTTCTGTTAGTCATGGGGGTTCTGTGTGGGAAGTTTGGCCCAATTCTCTCGTTGGTGGGGTTCAAGGGGCTCTTGGATTGGAGGTGAACTATAAATTCTAGCAACTAAAACTCCCAAATGTCAAGGTCTATTTCTGCAAACTCCACCAGTGATCACACCTGGGCATACGGAGTATTTGTGCCAAGTTTGGTCCAGGTCCATCATTATTTGAGTCAGTCTAAAGTGCCCTCTGGATATAGGTGAACTGCAACTCCAAAACTCAAGGTCAATGTCCACAAAACCTTTCCAGTATTTTCTCTTGGTCATGGAAGTTCTGTGTGCCAAGTTTGGTTCAATTCCATCGTTGGTGGAGTTCAGAATGCTCTTTGATTGTAGGTAAACTATAAGTGATGATCATTCCTTGGGTTAGTAAGTGTCTTGTGGCCAAATCTGGTAGCAATTCATCCAGCGGATTTTGAGTTATGATGTCATTCAAAATGAACAAAGCATTTATATATAGAGAGAGATTATATTTTTCAATATTGAATCTAGACTCTTTGGGAACATGGAACAATACAGATGTTCTGGAGTTAAACTCTGGTTTTCCCCATTAGTCTTGCTAGCCAGACTCTTAGTCCAAAACATCTAGAGGGCAATTGTGTCAATCCCCATTGTTATAGTTATGTGCTGACTCTCACTTGCCCCCATATTGGTACATAATGAATGGGAGGACAGAACTGGATGTCATAATTGCTATGTCTTTACCAGAAACTACTATATTTTTCAATGTCTCGGCTACTCTCTACTCAACATTCTAGTGCCCAATGCTATCGCACAAAAAACCAGCAGCCTCCTAGTAGAGATACATATTAATATTGGAAACATGCTGGTATATGTCAGTAGCTCTTTCCTTGTGGTTCTGTCACACACACACACACACACACACACACTGTATATATGTGTGTGTGTGTGTGTATATATATATATATATATATATATATATATTCTCTAAACAAAGTATTACTTTGTATCCTGGAAAATGTGATACAAATAGTTGTTGTAAATCTTATGAATAATTTGATTGTACAAATTTCATAACATATACTCCCCTGTGTATAACTAAGTTGTGAACTGCATACAACTTTAATAAGTAAACATATATAGCCAGATCCTGTCCATAAGGACTCAGAACAAATGAATTCAATTAGGCTTCTTCCCAAGTAATGCTGCATTTCTTATAAATACCTTAGGACCATTTTGATTCCCCCAAAGGCATAATATGGGGGTGTAGATGGATCAAATAGTAATAGAGGATATTCACATTATGTGAATAGCACAGTACTAGTATTCTTCCCTTTTACAACCTTCCCCAGGGTGTGGGGGATGTGAGAGAAGAAATAATTTGTATTGGCTTTCTTATACATTCAAAACAACTAAAAAGTAGTGGGGTCAGTGTTGATACATTATTATTATTTGGTTAATAAAGGCTATACTGATGTCATTGTAGATCAGGAGGTCACACTTCCTCCCAATCCTGGAGGTTGGGCATTGGGAGCAGATGGTGCTGAAGGCCTCCTGTTGATAATGTGTCTGGCTAAGGATACAGAAGACCACGGCACTTAGGAGAAAGATGATTCCTTGGAAGTAAAAAATCCTTCAAAGTAGAGCACCTTTCAGAAGTAAGAAGATGTAAGGGCATGCTACATTGTTTTTAGTTGGATCCATATTGAGCAGATTCTCCATTTGTATTGACCACTGCTAGAGCAACACAATTCTTACAGTTTGTTTAACTGAATTGTTAGGATTGTGCTTCTCACTTATAATCTGCTGACAGATTCACCTTGTTCTAAACCAGGGGTTCTCAACCTGTCCCCAGATGTTTTGGCCTTCAGCTCCCAGAAATCCTAACAGCTGGTAAACTGACTGGGATTTCTGGGAATTGTAGGCCAAAACATCTGGGGACCCACAGGTTGAGAACCACTGTTCTAGAGAGTCTTGTCTCATTGGCTTTATCCATCTTGTTTCAACTTGACTTCCCTCATGATCCTGTGTTTGGGTCGTACTCTTTTGAAAAGTTTTTCTAGATTTGATATCAAGCTATGTTTGGAATTTGGGGTGGGGAGGGGGGTGGCTGACTTTATCAGATAACCTCACAATCTAACCAGCCATGTGTTTTATTTTGCCTTAGTACCACCACAGCTTGGACAAGCCCAAGCACAATGACTTTTCATTGGGTTGTTTGCCAGATATAATTCTAAGTCCCTTTAGGTCCCTAAACAGCTCATGAGTATGATATCTTAGGAACCATTTTCTCACCCATAACATCTTGTCAGTGTCTTAATTGCTGACAGAGGCCTTTCCAGTGACAATTTAGTGACTGTCTTATGTGTATTTTCTCCACAAGTGCCAAATTCCCCTCTTTCATTCAAGCTGGAAATGTCATTTTTAATTCAGGGTTGGCACAGAATAGGGTGGTGGAGCCTTGCTGAGTTTATTCCTTCTATTCCAATTGATCAGGAGTCCACTTGTGTTGGGTCCAATACTTGCTTCATCTGATCTACATGGCAGTCTCCCCATGTAGGTATGCGAGTGTGAATCAATGTGTATAAATGTTTGCACGAATATGAACATGTGTCTTGTGCATCAGCATATTCATGTAAGACCTTAAGTTGCTGACACAACACAACTGTTTGTTTTTTGACAAAGTATTGCATCTACATTGTAGGATTAATGTAGTTTGACACTACTTTAACTACAATAGCTCGATGCTATGTTTGGTGAGGCACCAGCAGCTTTGGCAGAGAAGGTGAAAGGCTTTGTAAAACAACAACTCCCATTATTTCATAGCATTCAGCCATTGCAGTTAAACCAGTATCAAACTCCATTAATTCTACAGTATAGATTCTTCCATAGATTCAGTTCCCTGGCGTCCTAGGCACAGTTCATTACAATTCTAATCCACATATACCTGGAGTTTTACTAAACCCTCTGGCTTTGATCCAGGAACCCAGCATTGCACCACCCACCCTGCTGCCTGCCTCCTAGGAGTATAAACTTCATGAGCAAAAATAGCTTGCAGCTGTAGAGATACAGCTTGATCTAGGTAGGCATCAATGGACTCCTGCTAAATTAAATGCAACTAAATCGGTTCAGCCTAAAGGCAGGAAGAGAATAAAAAGCAGGTAAATGGTTGAACCATTTCAGAGGGTTTCTTTTTTTAAAAAAAGCACACTCCACAAAACAGGAGAGAAAAAACTTTTTGAATTACATTCTGCCAAGCCACATATAAGATCAGTTCCCTCGTATTTTATTGTGCCATTTTTTATTTTACTTCACTGGAAGCAATGTGATACATTATTTAAACAACATGGAAACATCATCATGTATTGTTGAGGCAGGTTCTCTGAATATCTTTATGTTTGTTTCCAGGACATACTTGCCTATTTACCATTCCAGCATTGTTTGTTGTAAGGTGTAGTTTGATGGCAGAATGGCTTGTTTTCTCCTAGGTGCCTTTAGTAGTCATATCAGGAATAATCAATATATACAGAATAGCACTAAATGGTTTTCATGCCATTTCTCCCCCTCTTTAATTTCCACTTAATATAGGTCCCAGTTGACTGAATTCTAGAAAAAAAATCCTTTCAGGACTTGATACTCATGTAAGCTTCTTATATTAAGAACTAGGAAAATAAGATGTCTTTATCACATGATGCTACTATTCTGCATTATTTATGCAATCAGGGATAGCAACAACTTGCTGGCATGGTGACTGTCACTATCCCACCTCCGTTTGTTGTGCAACTGCAATGCTTCAGTGATCTATGGTCCTATGACCAAACTTCTGTTTATTGATATAACTCTGTGCCCACCAAATCCACCTACTCCCTGTAGTTCTGCTACTCTAGATTTTTTTTTAAAAAAGAAACTTTTAAAACAATTAAAATAAAACCTTTAAATCAATAGATTACAACAAGGGGAGTGAGAGATATCAGAACAATTCTGCCCCTTGTCATAACTTCTGTGCTCATCAAACAAGGTAATAATAATAATAATAATACTTTATTACTTGTGAGTCGCCCTCCACCAATGGTGCTCCGGGCGACTTACATCCTTTAAAAACATAGATACATCAGATTAAAACAGCAGATATGAGCCGTAGAAGGCTCTGCCATCCATCCAGTTCAGTCCCCGAAAGCCTGGCGGAAGAGCCAGGTTTTCAGGCCAGCCAAAAATCTGGCCGGGGCCAATGTGGCCCTGAGCGCAGGCGGGAGCGAGTTCCAGATCGTAGGGGCCGCCACCGAGAAGGCTCTTCTACGGGTCTCTGTCAGCCGGGCCCCTCTCACCAATAAAGTGTACTTGTGCTACAGTAGTAAGTGACTACTGTAGCACAATCAGGGGCTATTAATGGGTTTTCCCACCAATAAAGTCAAATTTGTCATAGGGAGGTGGCAAATGGCAACAGATTGTGCACAGCATTGTGTGGTAGTTATTGTCACCAAATATGATGATTGTAAGAAAGCCGACTGGCACAACCTGGAGATCACAACCAGACACAGTGACTCTGCTGCTGAATACGCATGCCCAGTATGGAAAACATCTCATCCCGTTAAAATAGTGTCTGTGACTCTTAATGGGACATGCAGCATTACCACGGGGTATCTATGCCCCAGTGGAGAAATTACACTGTTTAGCTGGTATCGCACCACCTGACTTGTGCCAGAAAGTAGCAGCCAGCAATGAAAGGATCAAGGCATTCACATCTTTGGCCCATCCTCTGTGTGGATATCAGCCATCATGCCAATGCCTTAAACCAAGAAACAGCTTCCTAAGATCTACAGAGATACTCGCAGGAACACCTCAGCAAGTGAGAGTCCAAAAGTGGCAGGTTAAAACCCAGCACCTCAATCAGTAGCTGAGACTGGATGAGAAACTCCCTCCTGGGCACACAGAAAAGCGGATGACCTGGAAGGCGCTAAACAGGCTGCACTCTGGCACCATGAGATGCAGAGCTGACCTTAAAAATGGAGCTACAAAGTTGAGTTCACAACATGCGAATGTGAAGAGCAAACCACAGACCACGTATTACAATGTAGCCTGAGCCCTGCCACATGCCCAATGGAGGACCTTCTCATAGCGACATCAGAGGCATTCCCAGTGGCCAGCTTCTGGTCAAAACACATTTAGCATAATGCCAAGTTCTTTTTTAAAACTTTGTGTTTTTAAATCCATTTTAACTCTACCCACAACGTGCTTCGGATACAATAATTAAATAATTGATCCTGCTTCAGTGTTGCCTTGCAACTTTCAGGCAAAATAGTGCTGTCTAGTACAGGTCTACTTAGAAGGTCCTGTAGATAAAGTGGGGCCTATTTCATCACTATTTATTTATTTAATTTATATTTCATGTTTCCCCCAATATGGGACCCAGAGTGGCTTGCAGTGTAAGATATGGCATGTGTATGGCATTGGGGGGTGTACTTATTTTTAATTTGATCTTACAATGCTACGTATCAAAAAAAAACACAAGGAATAAGGATTACAATATGTGTGATGTAAGAGGAGATGAAAACATTCATATACAAATGTTCCTTCCTTTCCCAGTCAGCGTTCACTCATTCTTCACTCATTCTAGCACAAGAATCATTATCTTAAAATCACAAGCAAAAATACAAACAAAGCCCAAATTATGAATGCTTTCCGTTCTTCCTACAGTGTTCAAAGATAGTTTCCATTGCTTAACAAAGTTCTTCTCTAGTTCTTCCCTATACATTATAACCAATTTATCCACATCCCTCATTCCAAAAAACTTTCACCATACATTTTCTCTTTATACTTTTCTTTTTGTTTCTCCTTCACCACTAGCTCCTGTCTTCAAACCAAAAGACGGAAGGTCACTGCAGTGGGTGGGGTGAAAGGTGTAATGGGGAACAATTACTGTAGGCACTGTTTTGAAGTGTATATGTTTTATGTATACATATATCTTTAGATTTGGGGGGGATCTTAACAATGATTTGTATTTGACATTGATTAAAAATGTAATTTCTGCAATATGATTGTTAAAAAAGGTTTGAAATGTCAAAATAAAATAATCAAGAAATAAATGGAGATGAAAAACCACAGAAGTATACAAAGATAACTTACTTTTTCTTAGAAAAACTGTTTCCTGATGGGGCAAAATGAAGATCTAAATAAATGCTGTGGAAAAGGCCACACTAATGCATCTCTGGGCCCTTCCACACAGCCCTATATCCCAGAATATCAAGGTAGAAATTCCCACAATATCTGCTTTGAACTGGGTTATCTGAGTCCACACTCAGATAATGTGGGGTTTTCTGCCTTGATATTCTGGGATATAGGGCTGTGTGGAAGGGCCCCTAGTCTCTAGAGCAGCAGAAAGCAAGCTTGCTCTATTCTCCCTATTACTTATCCTCACATATTTATACATTGCCATTGTGTCTCAGCCTTCTCTTCTGCGGGCTAAACATGTCCAGCTCTTTAAACTGCTCCTCATATGGCTTGTTCTCCAGACCTTTGATTATTTTAGTTGCCCTCGTCTTGACACATTCCAGTTTGTCAACATTGGACACTGTAATCCAGGTGTGGTCTGACCAGGGCAGAATAGAGAGATAGCATGATTTCCCTGGACCTAGACACTATACTCCTATTTATGCAGACCAAACTCCCATTGGCTTTTTAAGCTGCCGCATCACATTGTTGGATCATGTTTAACTTGTTGTACACAAGGACTCCAAGATCTTTTTTACATGTACTGCTGTCAAGTCAGGCATTCCATGATGCATGCACTTTAGCAGAGGTGTTTAAGTGTGCATTGATAAAGCAGGAGACCCATAGTCAATAGTTTGACTCTGATGTAATGCTGTTTGGTTATTTTTTGCATGCTTCAGATGAAAATAACTTTAATTTGCTGTGATTAAGCCAGGATATTAACAGCTTATTATTATGACAAGTTCAGCATCCAGAATTCCAAAATTACTGCAATGCACTTTATGTGAGGCTGCCTTTGAAGATGGCCTGGAAACTGCAACTGGTGCAAAGGTTGGCTAATTACAGGGAATGGATGACACCCCCAATAAAACAGCACCACTGTTTGCCAATAGGTTTCTGAGCCCAATTCAAACTGAATTGGTGCAGATCCTAAGATCTTCCAGGGAAGCCCTTCTCTCCCTCCTGCCACTATCACAAGCATGGTTGGTGGTGATGAGAGAGAGGGCCTTCTCGTTAGTCTCGTCCCCCATCTGCCCCTCTCCCCCCACCCCCAGCTCTGGAATTCTTTTCCCAGGGAGATTAGACTAGCACCTACTCTGCCTACCTTCCATAGGGACTGTCGTACACCAGAGCAGGAACACCTCTGACCTTGAACACCACACCAGCTTGGTAAAATCAGCAAGCGGTTTATTGAAGAATATATGTAGGCAAAGAAGTAAAATTAGCAACAAAAAACCCCCAAAAACCCAACAACAAACAAACAGTAAAGTTTCCAAAACAAAGAATAGTCAATGAGCTTTAAGACAAAATAAGATCCATTGGAACAACAATCCATGCAAATAAGGCACCATGAAAAATCCAATACATAAAACAGGAGCTTGGCAAAAACTTGGTACATAAAACTAAGAACACTTGAAAGCAAGACCGTCATGAAATTCCAACGTAGACCCAACTGAGGCAACTTTTCCATGAATCAATATAAGGCTTTTCCAGATCCCAAAACCAAAAGGAAAGCATTTTTCTTGATCTTACCACCAGGTTGTCAGATCTGGGAAATCTGAGCTTGGAAGAAGTTCAGGTTTCCAGCCTGCCATGAGATAGCTGACCTTTATCTCAGATCTCTGGGACCTTTGCCCTAGTTATTGAAGGACATGCTGAGTCAGTGGGGGAGTGATGTAACTTCCAGGTGCCTCCAGGGAAGTGAGGTAACTTCTTATGGACTTGGACATTGGACAATAATCTGACTGTGCTGACTCAGAGGCCGTGAGGTCACATCCCTTTGGACTATGGGATTTGCTGAATCACCCGGATATGGTGCAACCCTGCCTGGACATTGCATGGGCAAGGGGAGGGGGGTTAAGGTATAAAAGGTGTGTTTGGGTGGCGGGCCGGTGCTTTAGCTTTACAAGTATTGTACCTGCAATAAAATCGTGTTGGACCGTGCTTCTATCTACGCGTGATCCTTACCGAAGTTGGAGCGTCATTACACAGGTAAGGTTTCTTATCTCACTTTTCCTTTAAACAAACTAATCTTCTTTGCAGCTGAGAACTCTGTGTCTGTTTACAAGTCTTGCTTTCTATCTACACTCTCATTAACTTGACTCTCATTAACTTTTGCACCTGACAAATCATCTTCAGACAGTTGCTCTGAGAAAGACTGCAGGGCCTCTCCCAGAAATGTCACCTTGTGAATCTTCCTGAGACAGCTCGGACCTCTTAACTCAGGCCCAGGCAAACCCTCATCCCCACTGCCAACAGATGCAAGGCGACCATCAGGAACATCACCCCCATTCCCATTATGAACATCAGACACAGTCACAGGCTGAACAGGCTGACATACAACAGAGACCTTAAAACATGGATATTGCAATGCATATTTGCAAGTGATTAGACCCTTGTCTACAATTATCCATACCTAATGAACTGTCAGATTGAACACAGCATTTTACCCCAGCCCTGCCCCTACAATTTATTTTGCACGAGTCCAGGCCCAGCCCCCCACCATCTCTAATTTTGGTTGCCCACTATAGCCCTGGTTTTGGGTATTACACTGGTTTCATTTTATTGTAATTTTATATACCTTATTGTTTTAATCGTTTAATCAGCTTGTTGATCTGACTTTTAAAATGTGTTTTTATTTGGTTAACTCTGTTATTATGGGGCTTGGTCCTGATTGTGAACCTCCCAAGTCCCTTCGGGGAGATGGTGGCGTGATATAAGGATAAAGTTATTATCTCTGGTAACGACCTGGCTACGGTGATTCAGGCCACAGTCATCTCGAGATTAGACTACTGTAATGCCCTCTACATTGCCCCCCCCCCCCCTTTGTCAGTGATCCGAAAACTCAAGTTAGTGCAGCTCGACTGCTGGCTGGAGTGTCACTGAGGTGTCACATCACACCAGTCTTACAGCGTTTACATTGGCTTCCTATCGAGTACCGGATCGCTTTCAAAGTGTTGGTGCTAACCTTTAGGGCCTTACATGGTCTAGGGCCAGCATACTTGCGCCTTTCCCCACATATTCCCCAGAGATCGCTACGGTCCGAGGACCAAAATCTTTTGGAAGTTCCGTCAATCAGAGCCTGTCGCTTGTCATCTATGAGACAGCGTGCCTTTTTGGTAGCAGTGCCTAACTTATGAAATGCCTTGCCGGAGGAGGTCCGAGCAATAACAGACTTGTCCTCTTTCCGGAGAGCCTGCAAGACCATCCTCTTCTGGCAGGCGTTCAACCTTTAGAGGTGCTGCTTAATCCATTTTCTCTGTTTTCGTATAAATTGCTTTTATTGTGTTTTAAATGCTGTTTTGGAATTATGTTTTATGCTTGTTGTAAACCACCCTGAGCCTATTGGGAAGGATGGTATACAAGTTGAAATAATAAATATTGGATACATAACAAAATTAGTGCACAGCAAACAAGATCACTGTGCTGGCTTTTGTATTTAAACACACGTTGGACACTTTCCAAGTGTCTAGGATCATGTGATGTACCGGCAAAAAATATGTGCAGATCCAAGTACGGTGGCCTTTTGCAGCTGACAGATGGTATTTTTTTATTTTTAAAATCATTTCATTAAAGTTTCCAATAAAATAAATAAATAAATAAATAAATAAGAGAGGGAATAAATAAATAGATAAAAAGGGGGAAGGAAGGTGTAGGTTAAGGTTTAGGGGTTTGGATTGTGTGTGTGTGTGTGTGGGGGGGGGGTGATGGCAATTTTGTCAGCACCAATTGTTTTTAAGTGCAAGCCAAGGCCTTCAGGCACTGTACCCAGTGTGCCGAGCATCATTGGGACCACCTTCACTGGCTTGTGCCAGAGTCTTTATTATCATTATATTACTATACTGACACAAAAACACAGTATGACACAGCAAATGAGATATACATGCTGGATTTCATATCACAAAATCACAAGTTAATCACTTCCTGAGCGTTTAGGACTGTGCGGTTTTTTAAAATGATGCACACAGATCAGTTTGGCAGTTGACAGATCGTGATTTTGTCAATGTTTATTGTTTCCAAATGCCGTCTGAGATCTTTTGACATGGCACCCAGTGTGCCTATTACCACCTGTACTGGTCTATGCCAGAGCCTTTGCAGTTAAGTTGTTGTTGTTGTTGTTGTTACTACTACTACTCCAAAACAGTTCTGGTCATAAGCACTTAGCTGAGGGATGGTCAACATATGTTATTATTAGACCTTTTTTTGGAAAGCAAAGATGTCACTTTCTCAGCAGCCCAAATTTTGGAATATTTCAGGTTTTGGGTTTTTGCATGATAATAGTACTCGGTAGCACAGTGGGTTAAACTGTTGAGTTACTAAACTTGTTGACCGAAAGGTTGCAGATTCAAATCCGGGAGTGGCGTGAGCTTCCACTGTCAGCCCCAGCTTCTGCCAATCTAGCAGTATGAAAGCATGCAAATGTGAGTAGATCAATAGGTACTGCTCTGGTGGGAAGGTAACGGCGCTCCATGCAGTCATGCCAGCCACATGACCTTGGAGATGTCTACGGAAAATGCTGGCTCTTCGGCTTAGAAATGGAGATGTGCACCACACCCCAGAGTCGAACAGGACTGGACTTAACGTCAGGGGTAAACCTTATTTATTTATTTAAAACTTGTATGTCCCAATCTTCTCACCTCCGTAGAGGGACTCAGACCGGCTTACAGCAAGGATTCAATGCTACTAATACAAATTACATACAAGATTAAAATACATACTGTACAAGAAAAAACATATAAGCCAAGTCGCCAATAAAATCACGTTCAACTCAGTCCGTAGTTTGTGGTCACTCATTTTAGTCTATAACCAATTTCAGCCATTGTTCTGGGAATGCTTCCTTCAAAAGCCAGGTTTTCACTAGCCTCCTGAAGGAGTTCCATAGCCGAGGGGCCACCACCGAGAAGGCCCTGTCTCTTGTTACCGCCAGACATGCTTGCGAAGGTGGAGGGACCAGGAGCAGTGCCTCTCTGGATGATCTTGGCATCCTTGATGGTTCATAGGGGAGAATACGTTCAGACTCGGAACTGTATAGGGATTTATAGGTAAAAAAAAACCTTTGCCTAATAATAATTTTATTTTGGTATCCTGGCACCATCTCCCCGAAGGGACTGGTCGAACATGGTTGAGTTCAACCCTCATTTCACTGGCTGCGAAACAGTTCAGGAGGAGCATGCATTTTCTTCAAAGCTGTAATCCCGAATAGTACTTTTACAGGTATATTTAGCCGCAACTGATTGGAAGGAAGGAGACGCTCCCGGTCTCCCTCTCACTAGTTTTGCAGGTAAGGTGGGGAGATGCTGAAGGGCGGGGGGGGGTCCCTAGTCGCGTGGCTGCCCTCCTCCTCCTCGTTCTCCTTCTCGAGCGGCCACAGGGAGGAGCCAGTCCGCTCCGCGAATCCATCCCCGGTTTTGGAGAAGCCCGGCTCCATTGGCTCCTGCAGCGAGTGCCTTCGCCGGGCTCCGCTTTGCAGCTCGTGGACTGGACAACCTTCGCGGAGGGAAAAGGCGGAGAGGAGACAGCGCGCCGCCTCCTCTCTCTCTCTTCTCGCTCTCTCTCAGCAGCTGGAGTTCAGGGAGGATGCTGCCGGAGCCGGTGCCTCCTCTCTTCCTCCTCCCTCCTCCTCCTCCTCCGTCTCAGCCTCAGCTCATGCCACCTCCATCTCCTTCAGACTTCTTCGGGGCCGGATTATGAAATGACCATTCCTGGTCACCTCGCCGCCGCCTGGAGCCCGTCTTTCTCGCTTCTGAAGAGGAGGAGGAAGAAGCAGCAGCAGCAGCAGGAGCCAAGGAGGAAGAGGAGGAGAAGCCCCAGCTGGGTCTACCGCCCGAGCCAAGGCGGCTGAAGAAGACAGCGAGGGAGGGAGGGAGGGTGGAAGGAAGGAAAGAAGGCACCGGGAGCAACGGCTTCCACGCCCCTTTGGCCCAAGTCTGGCCCAAGTGGTGCCTTGAGTAGCCTCCTCTCAGTCCCTCTCCATCTCTCGTGGACTTTCCCCGGCGAGCGGGGACTCTCTCTCTCTCTCTCAGGGAAGTCGCGGGACCTCTGACTCTTCCGTGGGGCGAAGAAGAGGGGTCTCTGTGTCCGCGCCGCTTTGGGCCAAGGCTTCCCCGCTTCCATTGCTCCCACCATGGGGAAAGGGCTGGACGCCGCCGCCGCCCGCTATGGACTGGGACTGGGATACTTGCTGCAGATGGTGGTGCTGCCCGCTTTAGCCATCCTGGGGGCCAGCAGCCCCGGATCCGCCGCTGCTCAAGGTAAGCTTCCCTGTCTGCTTCAGAGCAATGGAGCAGCTCCTAGTGGCCTTCTCCGTCTGTCTGTTGGAGATAGCCCCGTCTGCCCTCCGATCCGGGCAAAGGCTCCTTGGAGGTGGAATGAGAGATCGGGAGGGGAAAAGCCGGCCAACTGGAAAGGAGAGCGGGGCTGGGGAAGGTTTCTTTGCCCGGGGAAGAAGTCCCATGGCGGGCTATACCCGAAGTCATTGGCCCAGCGAATAGCCCTCATGATAGTCATCATAAAAGTCATAAGAATGGTGCTTATCATGTTTCTTGATCCAGCCTTTCCTCGGGGTCCTCAGGACTCACTTGGCGAGCGAATAGTAGTGATGATGATGATGATGATACTACTAATGCAAGGATGCCTTGTCGAAGGCTTTCGTGGCCGGAATCATTGGGGACAATATTTATCTGCAAGGTTTCTATCTATATCCCCAGATATAGCCCTATCTATATCACAGAATATCAAGGCAGAATATCCCACATTATCTGAGTGTGTGCTCAGATAACCCAGTTCAAAGCAGATATTGTGGGATTTTCAGCCTTGATATTCTGGGATATAGGGCTGTGTGGAAGGGTCCTGGGTTGCTGTGAGTTTTCCGAGCTCCCTGGCCCTGATCCAGAAGCATTCTCTCCTGACCTTTCGCCCACATCTTATGGTAGGCACCCTCGGAGGTTGTGAGGTCTGTTGAAAACTAGGCAAGTGGCATATCTATCTATCTATCTATCTATCTATCTATCTGTGGAATAATGTCCAGGGTGGGAGAAAGAACTCTTGTCTGCCCGAGGCAACTTTGGGCCCTTCCACACAACCCTATATCCCATAATATCAAGGGAGAAAAGCCCACATTAACTGAGTGTGGACTCAGATAACCCAGTTCAAAGCAGATATTGTGGGGTTTTCTGCCCTGATATTCTAGGATATAGGACTGCGTGGAAGGACCCAGGGAATGTTGCAATTGGCCAGCTTGATTAGTATTTAATAGCCTTGCAGCTTCAAAGCCTGGCTGCTTCTTTCCTGGGGGAATCCTTTGTTGGGAGGTGTTAGCTCCCAAGCCTTCCACAAGGATGGTAAACCATCAAACATCTGGGGGTCCCCCCTGGGTAACATCCTTGCAGACGGCCAATGCTCTCACACCAGAAGCGACTTGCAGTTTCTCAAGTTGCTCCTGACACACACATTCAGACAACTGGCCCTGATTGGCCCCCACAACCTCTGAGGATGCCTGCCAAAGATGTGGGAGGAACGTCTGGAGACTGGCCGTACAGCCCGGAAAATTCACATCAACCCAGTCACAAGGATTAGTGGTTGTGTTTATTGATCACGCCCTTTTCGCCAGCGTCGGCAGGTACATCGCTGTGTTAGCTCTTATGAGACGAGATTGTAGCATAAGCTTCTTCTCCCAGGCTTGGTCCACTTTCTCGGGTGCTTGGGGGCCACCCGCAGGAAATCCCCGACTAGTCCTTGCCCGATTCAATTTGGGATCTCCACGCGGCCCAAGAGGAAGGTCCTCGCTTTAAGGAGATCCGACTCCCCAAGGAAGACCCTTCCATTCAAGGAGAGAGATCTTGGCAGCAGGCAGCCGTGTCCTCCTTTGGAGATCCTGATATGAATCGATCTCCATCAGGCACCGAGGGCGCCTTCAGAGCAGAACCTTCAAGCCCAGAAGCCAAAGTTTGAAAAGGGCCCTGGCCCGACTTGGCGTTCAGAACCCGCCAGCCTTAAAGGCAAGCCAGTCTCTGTGTTGGCTTCCCGGGGGAAGGAAAGGAAGGGGTTTCGAGTATGTTAAGGCATTTCCCCCCCTATTTATGTCTCCCGCACTTCCTTTCCCAACCTTCAGCAGAGGAGAAACTTACCGAACAGCACCGAGAACGAGAACGAGGGATGTTTGCATTCTAGGAGGAGGCGAAACAGTTTTGCTCTTAGAGAAGGGAGGGGGATCCATGCTGAGATGGCATGGTTTGCCTTCTTTTTTTCGGGCTGCAAAGCTGTGCAGAGCCACAATCGCAGCTCAGCGGGGTTTGCGAGGAAGGCAAAGGAAAGCAGCTTCCAGGAGGGAAAGGGAAAGGGCTGATGGCATTGCCTCAGGCTTTAGGATCGCTGTGGCTCCCTCTCCCTTAGTGCTTACAAGAGGGAAAAGACTTTCCCTAACCCTTTGCTTAGTCCCTCCTGACATCCCCCTCCCCCAAACCTGTGCCTTCATGGGGTTGTGGGCAATGCTGGATGCATTCTTGAAGGCTTTTATGACCAAAATCACTGGGCTTTTGTGATTTTTCCGGACTGTATGGCCATGCCCCAGAAGCATTTTCTCCTGACGTTTCACCTGCATCTGTGTCAGGCATCCTCAGAGGATCTCACAACCTCTGAGGATGCACTATAGATGCAGGCAAAATGTCAGGAGAGAATGCTTCTGGAACATGGCCATACAGCCTGGAAAACTCACAACAACCCAGTACTGGATGCACCTGGTTTGCCCTATGCTGGTTGCACCGCCAGACTTCATATCTTCATAGAATCATAGAGTTGGAAGAGACCTCGTGGGCCATCCAGTCCAACCTCATTCTGCCAAGAAGCAGGAAAATCTCATTCAAAGCACCCCTGACAGATGGCCATCCAGCCTCTGATTAAAAGTCTCCAAAGAAGGAGCCTCCACCACTCTCTGGGGCAGAGAGTTCCACTGCTGAACAGCTCAGTCAGGAAGGTCTTCCTAATATTCAGGTGGAATCTCCTTTCCTGTAGTTTGAAGCCATTGTTCCACCTCCTAGTCTCCAGGGCAGCAGAAAACAGGCTTGTTCCCTCCTCCCTATGACTTCACATATGTATCATGTCTCCTCTCTGCCTTCTCTTCTTCACTGCTGAACAGCTCTCACAGTCAGGAAGTTCTTCCTAATGTTCAGGTGGAATCTCCTTCATATATCTGCTTTTCCATCCTTTTAAAAACTCAAGCCTGCTTCCCAACCCATACCCTCAATTGGTGCATCTATGTATACACCTTTCCCTTGAGGTCTAATTCATATACACCTTGAGAGTTCCCAAATATCCCACCTCCCAAACTCAAATGCCACAAGGTAATGCATCTGCATAATGCCTTTGGGTTTCATTGGGAGGCTCAACCCCTCCCAATTTTGAATTCTAGGAGAAAGACTTCAGGGAGTCTGCTGTTGGTGTGATAGAGGGAACACGAAGGAAGAGCCAAAGCCAGGCAGCTGCTTCCCATGACAGGTCTTGGCAGTCTTGAAGGATGGTAGAAAAGGAGAGAGGCAGACTGAACCCAAGGGAATTCATCACGTGGCCGGGTTGCCCTGTGGAGGGAGCTCCATGGGGATACACAGGCTGGGTAACCTCACTTTAACCCCCCATCCCAACCTGTTCATTTTAATTGCAGAAGAAGAACTTCACAGTGAAAATCCCACCATTTCAGGTTTGTTTAGTCGAAGCAGCCCAGGGCCCTTCCACACAGCCCTATATCCCAGAAGATCAAGGCAGAAGACCCCACATTATCTGAGTGTGGACTCAGATAACAGAGTTCAAAGCAGATAATGTGGTATTTTCTGCCTTCATATTCTGTGTTATATGGTTGTGTGGAAAATCCCCCAATATCTTAATAGAAATCCAGGAACAAGGGACTCTTTAGTACGCGTTGCTTAATTGCAGGGTTTGCCCTCTTCACAAATGTTCATAGCTAAATAATGCTGTTAAAAGCACAACCTTTAGATGTGTGAATCCTCCCTGAAATCTTTGGGGCAAAGGAATTTGAGGGACTTGTGGATCTTATTTGAAGTCTGTTAACCTGTGTCTACAGCATAAGTAGAAATATGAGATACAGTACCCTCTTGTGTTCCTATACTGTAAAATGACTTACAAGGTGTATAGTTTTGCCTAAGATTACAATCCTACCTTTCATTTTCTTGGTAGTCACACCACTGACATTAAAGGAGGACGTCTTCTACACAGCCATATAACCCAGAATATCAAGGCAGAAAATCCCACAATATCTGCTTTGAACTGGTTTATCTGAGTCCACACTGCCATAGATTCCAATTCAAAGCCAATAATGTGGGATTTTATTCAGCTGTGTGGAAGAGGCCTGAATTTACTTTTGAGCAGATTGAGCTGCAAGAACTTTTCTTGAATTGCCAGCCTCCGTGTTTTGACCAATTTTTCAGGAAGGCTGAACTTCCTTTCAAGCCTGTTTCAGTCTGAAGAATTAATACCACCAGGCGCCAGCAGAGGGGTGATATTTTAGGTCTAACTTTTTAAAAACGGTTTACTGATATATCCCAGAGCTGCTTGAAAAAAAGGTTCTTTGTATATCTGCTGAATGAATTCAGATGGGAAGTTTATAGGATTCTCCCAACTGATGTCAAATTTTTGCTGATCTGCTGAACTCCCTGTATTTATCTCATAAACAAATAAAAGAGGTTAATTGGGAAGCAATTCAATAAATCAATCCAATGGGAAGATAATATGATTAGTATTGGAACTGTAGGGAAAGTGGCAGAGACATTGTGAATGGGACAATTATTTGGATTACTAATGCTCCTTTGTATATTCATAATCTCTTGACAGTCTCAGTGCCTAGAACTGATGTTTCTTCTTTGCATTTGCTTGGCTCAGCTGAAACAGAGTTTTACTGAAACAGAGTTTTTCTCCTGCAAGACTCTTTCTTTTGTATGTATCTAAAACATAACATTCCTTTAAGTATCTGTGTGTCTATACAGAAGAATATCCATTTATACTTCTCACTGTCTCTTGAAGATAACAGTAAAATAGCTCCCTCGGAACTAGTTCTGTGCTTGCCTGTTTTTGTGCTTCATGGTTGAAGTGTTGCTACATTCTCTGACTGTTCTTGCATAGAACATCAAATCTCAATATTAGATTTGCCTTGGTTTCTACATTACCAGACATGTGCTTTTCAGGACTCCACCAGTAATGGCTTTCTTGAACTTTCCTCTGCCACACACCATTTGACTCAATAATAAACAGTGGAAAGAAGTCTCATTTATGTGATGACTGCTATACTGTATACAGCAAGGAAGAGCAGTTTCAGTAAACAAACTGAGTTACCTGTTTTTACTTTTACTGTGTGGAATGGGAATTGTGGGGTGTGGCAGGGAGATCAGAAGTAACAGAATTATTCCACCCCACAACTGAGAAATATTGTGTAGTGCACCAGCTTCAGTAGGCTGCTATCCCTAATACAGTGTTCCCTCACTTATCGCGGGTGTTACATTCCAGGACCACTCGTGAAAAGTGAAAATCCACGAAGAGGGATGCTATATATGTATAGTATTCCAAGGGTGAGCCAGAAGTGAGGAGAGATTTAAAGGCACCATACTTTTTTTTGCTAGTTCTGCTTCGCTTTGCAATCTCTCTTGATTGGCTGCCTCTCTCCCAAGGGGGAGGGTGAGACCCCCTTCCACACTCCATTGTTGCCAGGAGGCAGGATTAGAACGCCGCTCTGGGCTACAGCAACCATTCATAAACTGAGATGTAAAAGCTTGTGAAACAGCGGGTCTGCAAAAAGTGAAGCATGAAGTAGTGAAAGAACACTGTAAAGTTTTTGAGACTCTTACACCCCCTTCTCCTATTGACTAGTTCTGATTGACTGCTATTCTGAGCTTCTACAGAGCACCCAAGAAAAACTGGATCTTCATGAGAATCTTTAGTGTGTGCACCAAAGATTTTCTTCCAAATGGACAGCATTCACACCATCTTTCCTTCCCCTGTTCATAGGAACCACCATAGGGCAAACTATATATGGTATGTCAAGAAGAAAATACATATTTCAACAACATTATCTCAGTTAAAGAGGGATACTATCAATACTACAAGATAGATGTCTCAACTTTTCATTCTTTCCAAAGTATAGTATGAAAGCTACTTTTCAAAGCATTCTTATAGGTATTGGTTGACTACCAGGAATAATGGGAGGAGTTCCTACTATTGTGTATGTTGATTGTTTAATTGCTCTTATTCATATACCTTGAGCAAATGCCTTTCATATTTTTGTATGGGAAGCAGAAAGTCAGAATGATCTCACTCTGTTCTGGATTGAAGTTGCATCAGTCCAACTAGAGACCAAAGATTGCAAAATGGCTCCCTCTCTGGAATCTGTGGTCTGGTGCAGCTGCTACCCATTATTTCAGTGGCTTGAGTTGGAAAGGGGATTTGTACTTAACAGTAGGGGTTTTAATTGATTAGTCTCAACAAAAAAGCTAAGCACAGTAATATTTGCCATAATCATGGAAGCCACTGTATTATAAAAGGTCAGTGATTTGTTCATTCCAATGTTTACCTTGGTTTGTTGGTTTTCAAGGGTGAATAATCTGAATTGTCTCTTCTTCGTCTCTTCTAATACTACTATTGTATTAAACCCTGTCAATGCCCCCAATTAGTAAATTCTTATGTATGCAGTGCTGTGTTGCAGAAGATACTGAGCAGTCATATCTTTACAAGAGAGCTCTCTGTGACATAACTCGAGATGTTTCAAGTTTCCAAAGGTTTGTAGTACATCTGGACTTGGTTATACTGAATTGTTCCTAATTAGGCAACACCTTTAAAGGTGCTCCCAGTTGGAAGACTCCTAGTGCTATTTATCAGATGCAAGAAACAGTGGGAAAACATTGACAAGTGAAAGGAGGACAACATTGTCTTGAAACCCTTAAAAGCATGTGGCTGTATCAGGGTAGTTTCACAATACAGATCACATAAGGAAGCAACCCCAAGTAATGCTTGTTTTTTCTTTATGTTACCACTGTAGACATGATTTATGGCTGTGTGAGTACTATTGATGCTGTGTATAAGCATGCATGATCTATAGGCAAGGTAATCTCAGTAGTTAGGTTGTCTAGATATGGAATAATTTCTTCTGGATTCATATGAGTGAAACACCTGAATGGTGTTAGGTTGAAATTTTTACAATTTTAAATTTCCTTTCTTGGTTTTCATTCTATTTCCTGTGTTCACTTATAATAGTATGATGATAATTAACAGCAGATTGGTGTACTGATTTTAATTAACACTGTGTAATAAATGTAAGAAGGATAAAACTTGGCTTATCTAGAGGAACTGTAGCACACTTTGGAAATGGCAAAGTTACTGCAATGCTAAATACTTGTATAATACTGAATACACTATTGCAGAGACAACGCTGCCATTGCACCTTTTACTAAATGCTAATGTCAGATATTTCTGTTTTATGCTTGCCTGTTGCAGAAAATCAAAGTGTTTGACAGTAGGTGCTTTTTTAGGAAACATTAAAACATTTGGCCATTTTATTCAGTCGCAAAGATGTGTGACTGGCTTTATACATGCACTCTTTGCCCTTTGATAAAAATAATATCAGGAATAGGTGTGATCTTACCTGTCCTGTCCATCATACATTGCCTTAAGTGATGTTCACTGAATGTATGGCACTTGATTACAGCCATGATGGTAAAACCTATCCTGTCAGTATGCCAGAGTCCACACTACGTTATTGGATCTTATGTCTATAGGTACCCATAGAGACTCTACTGCCAGTGCATTGGTGTGTTTCTTGAACACAGAGGGACTCTCAAAAAAGCTCCCCACCTCCACACTTGCATTAAATTCCTCCATTTCTCCAGCCTAAATGAAAATCATTGCTTGTGGGTTGACATCTTTCATCCTACCTGAGGCTTGTCTTTGCGCAGAGATCACTGTAAGAATGGTTGCAAGCAAATAATTACCTAGTTTTCTAAGAGGAATACAGTTTCAAACCTGGTTTTGCTTTTGCAAAATCAAAACCCAAGAAAATGTGTACTTAAAAAAATCATTTTACTTTAAACATTCCTTTAAAAATGCATGCTAGTGCATATGCACAGAAAAAGAAAAAAAATGAGAGAATAGCATGGTTTAAATTTTATTTGCTTCTAATAACATGGTTTTATAATTATCAAGCATATTGCCCTGTTTTTCTTGATCTTTTGAAGTAGGGCATGGATGCCTTGGGCAATTCTGGAGCCCACTTTCTTTTTCCCCCCTAGTACATCTTGGAAAATGAATTCATTAATTGAATAATGGATGGACTTTTTTTTAGTCCTTTTCCCTAGCAACTCATGCTGCTGAACATAAGAAGAAACCATTCATGATCAAGCATTAGGAAAAATACATGTATAATTAACAAGAAAAATAGAACTTTTTATTGTGTTGGTAATCTTTATATTACAGTAATATCTTAAACTGTGCCATATTTGATTCCCCCTTGTCATGATGTTTCTAATGGAACATTGTTTGTCTTCCAACCCCTCGAAATAACGAGACAGACACAAAGATATGGATTTAAAATTTGGGCAACTTTTATTTGTGACATATTTAACTTATAACTCAACTAACTTTAGGTGTCAGTTCAACTTGGTGTGTCTAAGCTGAGGTAGCGTCTTCTAAAGTCTACCCCTCAGCTATTCAGGCGTACTACCTGGGTCCCCTGGAGATTTAAACCCGGGCAACCCGTAAGGGAAACATCAGGAGAAATCTCTCTCAACTTTTGAAAGCAGACTCTCCTTGCTCCTGGGCCATTCTCATTCACCTCACCCCTAAAATTAACCTCTAGGTGAGTGTTTGCAGAATGTCCCACACCCTTAAAGGGTGCCTTAAATATATACCAACCTTTGAATAACTAATCTATTTATGCTAGGCTAGTTTACAAGCCGACCATTCCATCTAGCCACTAAATAACAGTATAGGGTAGGTGAAAAAACCCTCCTAGAACATAAGAGGGGAAAATTCCTACCCGGTCCCAAATGGTGACCATTACTATACTGTCCATGGGCGGGTGTGGTGGGCAATGGCATTTCACAGAATGAGGGAGAAGGGGCTGGCACCACACCATGTCAGCCCCTCCTACCCCACTAGAAAGTTCTGCGAAACCATCCAATCTCTGCTCTGAGGGGAGGAGACAAAATTACTCCACCTCCCAAACTTGTTGAGGGGTGAAGTGTACAAGTGTAAGTTACAATGAAGAGACAATGGATGTTAAGGTTTCATAGGTTTTAGCTATTAGGTCATACAAATGAACAAAAACAACACTCAAATAGGTTTACTTTTATTTTCCAAGTACACATATACTCATACTCTGTTTAACATTGGGATTTCACAAAAAAAGGCATCTAAGTGTTTAAAATAATACACAAAAAGGTACAATTGTACATAAACAAAACACACCACTAGGTTAAACTCCAACTAGGTTAAACTTCTTTGGAGTTAAAATGGAAATGTGCTAGGATTCAGCTCTGCACAGAAACAGGCTTAAGCAGTCTGAATGTGTATAGGACAAGATCTACATGCCACAGAAAGTGTGGACTCAGAAGATGTGTCAACTCAGCTATAACAGCTTTGAAAAAAATTCATGTATCAGTAACTTCTCAGAGCAACTGATTTTGCACTTGAAAAGTGATTGGATGACTACTTCGATTTAAGATGACAAACTGGAACATGTCCAGAGGAGGGCAGCCTAAATAGTAAAAGGTCTGAAATATGTCCTCTGAAAAGCAGCTTGAGGAGCTGGATATGTTTCACCTAGAGAAGAAAGGTTAACCATGTTTAAAAATGTGAAAGGAACATGGAGAAGGCTTGTTTTCTGAAATGACAGAGAAAGAATGTTGAGCAGTGAATTCAACTTATAGAAATTGAATATGAATTCATTCTGTGTGTACACACACACACACAAGCACGCGCGCACACTG
This sequence comes from Anolis apletophallus, assembly GCA_030556195.1. Lineage (NCBI taxonomy): Eukaryota > Metazoa > Chordata > Lepidosauria > Squamata > Anolidae > Anolis > Anolis apletophallus. Next base: position 88,863,124 of record JARBWK010000012.1, on the reverse strand, counting down.
AATTTAACTTACAGGAAAAGAGATTCCACCTAAACATTTGGGAGAACATCCTGCTGGTAGGAGCTGTTCAACCGTAGAATACTGTTGGGAACAGGACCCAGCATTGTGAAGACTCAGTCTCTTGTCATTGCTCATGTAATTCCACAAGAGGTTGGATTAAAATCTATCTGAGTGCAGTGGCAGCCATAGTTAGATCAGCAACAGTGCTGCATGTGGTATGAGTTCTTTTTCAGATCTCTGTGGCCACTTTCTCTTTGTAAGTTCAGCGATTGCATTAGAGTGAGTATCTATGGTAATGCTGAAAATAAGAATCGTAGAGTTGGAAGAGTTCACAAGGGCCAGCCAGTTCAAGATCTTACATAGTACTGTCGAATTTTTTTTGAATGAACAAAATAATTTGGGGCAGATATCAGTGAAGTTTGTCTCACTGTAGATAAACAGAACAGAACATTGGACATAATATATTGTAGTTTGTTGATTTAATGCATTGGTTGTTAATCTGCGGTCTGCGGACCACCAGTGGGCTGTGAAGATGAAAATCTGGTCTGCAAGTCTCTTTCCTCTATATATTTTATTTATTTTCGCTCCTTTTGTGCCACTTGCCACTCCTTTCCTGTTGCTGACCATGGCGTACATTCTGTATCAGAAACTAGAACTGATGTGGTCTATCCAATGCAATTTTCTGAATCAGCACTCAAAACCAAATCTAAAGTTGACCAAAAACTTATTCATAACCCTTTTGGTACTAATGTTGGAGAATGGAACCTGGTCAAAGTGGTCCCTGGTCAAGTGATCCCCAGGGTTTTTTTTGAAAAGGTTTAGGAACCACTCATTTAATGGAACTAAAGCATAAGTAATTTGGGAATCTAATCTGACTCATTGGAGGGAATTTGGGAAAGGATAGTCAGTGACTTACTTCACTATAGCAAAATTTGAACTTGTTTGTCCATCCATGTTCATATTGATCTGACTTTCTAGTAAATATGCATGTCAACACATCATTTATAGTTCATATTTTTGCAAAGACTATTCTGTTAGTCATTTTAAGCACTAGAACTATCAACCACTTTCTTTCCGAATAAATACAGTATTGTCAGCTCAGAATTCAGATGACTTCCAGATTACCTCTACCTCTTGTTTGAAATAAACCTTATGCCACTGTTGACCAACTTTCTTGCTTAGGTTATCATCAGCTAGTTTGTTAGGAACTAATTATTGAACATTTATGTGTTGCATTTTTATTACCCATTCAAAGTTGTTCTGATTTTTGATACTGCAGGAGTTCTCCTTATAGTTAAACATTTAGTTTCCCTGGTGATACTCACAATACTGACAGATTTATATGCTGAGGATGGTGGTGGAGGGTTTGGGTTTGAAAATAGAGGTCAAAGGTTGTGCATATTATACAGATATTGTTTCATTTGTTCCATGTGTATATGTGCAACCAGACTGTATTGTCAATCTAAAAAAAATCCCCACAAGAGCCTATAATTAAATTAAAGTGATAATTCTGAAAGAGTAGAATAAAAAGAGCCATATGCGCAGATATTTACCCCGATGCACTGGATTAGCAACAGCAGCAGTTTGAAAATGCTTGGTGTGGAAAAAGTGAAATATAATATGTGAATATGCTAACCTTCTGGGGATATGCTTTTTAATTAAGCACCTAAATGAAGCCTGTTGCCAAATAGAAAATAAAAGAGAGAGCAGAAGGTTGCAGAAAAAGAAGGACTTAATTATCTTGATGCATCAGTGAGCCTGTACTGTTTGATATGTTGAATATAACTATTTGTATATTTGTAAAAGATTTGCTGAGTAGACCTTTCCATAAGCCAGTTTGTAACACTCTTTTAAATTGAGTAAACGTGTATTTGATGGATTCTCTTACAGTGTGCCACTCTAACTTGGATATCACTACCCCAGTATCCATAGCATAACATCAAAGCTGTTCCTTGCAAACTAAGTAAGATGCAGTTATAGGTGGCAGCATAGAGTATAGTCACTGATGGAGAAGGGTAATATTGCATAAAACTACAAATCCAGAATTTCACATCATTGAGCCATGACAGGTAATGCGATGCCAAACTGCAACATGGATACAGCCTATGTTTAGTGACAAAATGACAGAACTAATTTTACTTAAGAAATTCAGGAATTAAAGAATTATATTATATTGTGACTACTTTAGAACTTTCACAGGAAAATACTTTCAGACTCCCTGTGGCATGTGCAAGGATGAAAGAGAAGAGCAAATAATGATAATTTCCTATTGCTTGTGCATTGGTTTGTCCAATCTAAAAGAATTCATGTTTTCAATCTTTCTTTCCTCTTGTACGCATTTTATTAGGTGATAGTTAACAATCAGAATTTGATGTTTAGGTTCTTTAGTATGTGAACTGCTGCAGTGGAAAACAGATTTTATTTTTATTCTATTGGAGCATTTTCTTAAATGTCAGGAGGGAAATAAAACTGAAAGAAAAACTTCTAAAACAAGACAATTCTACCATGGTTGAACTACAAAACAAAAAAACTCAGATTTGTATGATATAAACAAAAAAAATGTCAGGAACATCCAAGTTAATGTTTGGACATTAATCAAGTGAAAATGCTGTCATATATAACAGACCATAACATTATGTATGTAGAGATTGTTATTAATAGTGGCTGAAGATATGTGGCTCATTCTGAGTCATTCTGAGACTTCAGGACATTGTGGGATTAAAATCAGAAACTGAACTCTGTTGTTAAATATTTTTGACACTAAACTGGTCAGGAACAGGACTTATTTCGTTTAAAGTATTTCTGCATTATCTCCCAGATAACAAGTTCTCCCAGGGCAATGAATAAGTAAAACCAAGTAAAACAATAAAAGTCAAACAAAAATACCCAATTTTAAACACATTAAAATACTCCTTGAAAACTTGTCAAAGCAATCTAAAAATACTTGAATCAAACTTTGAAGCAGCTAAAATGACAGTTTCAAATACCGAATGACATACAGAATAGCACTGTTTTGGCTGGAAGTTTAAAACTGATGTGGCCAACTTATCTTTTTAAGGTACAGAATTCAATGGTTGAGGTGCCACTATAGGAAAAGCCCTGTTAGATGCACCCAACAGCCTAACTTTTTGAGATTTTGGAGATGCAATCAGGCTTCCTCTGAAGATCTCAAATATCTAACAAACTTTTCAGAGTTCTGGGCCTTTAATTGAGCTCAGAAGCAACTTGTAAGCCAAATGTTGTTCTTGTGGCACCAATGATATATATGGTCTCTAACATGCACAGCTATTTTGCATTAAATGCAGCATCCAAACACATTTGGATGCTGCAGGGCATATTACTGCACTCTAAACAAGAAGTAAATACAAGATGAACCAGGGCACGTCCCAAGAAAGAGCACAGTTGGCACACAACCAAAGCTGGGAAAAGACACTCCTGTCACTATAGCAACAGGGCTGTTTCGAAGCAGCACTGAGTTCAAAATCTACAAACTTGATATTTCAGAGGGAGAGAAATGCTGCCCAGAACAAACTGTGAGCCAATACCAGAATAGTTTCTTACTGACAAGCTGTAGACAACCTCTCTCAGTGGCTTCATGTAGATCTTCAAAAGTATTGGGGGATTCCACTGACTAATGGCCAAAAGGATAAAGAACAAACCCCCAGCAACACCCTTTGGGAACATCCAGTCAAGGTTGACTGGAACCACTGCAAAGCAGTGCTCTTAAGACCCAAATTAGCCAGACAAATAAGAACGTTACCATAGCTGATGGTATCAAATGCTACTGAATGATCCAGGAAGACCAATAGGGATTCTCTTCCTCTATCCACTTCCTGATTTAGGTCAGGCATCAAGGACACCAAGACTGTTTCTGTCCATAACACAGTTGGTAAATGTTTTCATCCAAGGAAGACTGAAGTTCTGTTGCCATTGCTCACTTTATTAAATGGGAAAATATGCATAAAATTAGGAAAAATGCTTCCAAAAATAAATTCACGAGCGTATATATCCAAAGAAACACAAACATATTTCTTCATGTTATGAACAAAGGATAGAGATGTGAAGAAAAAGCACTGAATTCATGACATACTCTTTTATGTTCTCCATTTTAACTTTCTTTACACTGAGTTTTGATTATTCATTCAAGAAGTCACAAATATATCCTGCTTAACCTAAAATTAACTGAATTTTCCAGGGCTAGTAGTTGTATTTTTCCATCAAACATATTGCAAACATGGATGGTGGATAAAGTAACTAGTCAAGAAGGAAATCAATCCACTATTATAGTTGAAACATTCCTTTTCAGTACTTTGAACGATCATTTTTAACTTCTTTTATTTCAATACCTCGTTACTTACCAGTTTCTAAAGTAAACCTTGAGCCTGTGTGCAGTAGTTCTGAAAACTTCAGATTAATAGGTAATATTTATTTTATAACTCCATACACTTTCACCAAGAGAAAGACATGGTTCACTTTGTAGAGCACATGCCACCCGGTGGAGATGTTCAAATTTAGCAAGCCATTGTCTTGACATTGGAGCCTTAAAAATAACATTTGCATTACCCACCATTTTCCTTAGATGTTTCTTGCCTTTAGCTTCTGCCTTCTGTGATGAAATTGTGTGAGCTTTTAAAGGCTAAGCTAGCAATCAGGTGGAAGGAATAAAAGAGAAAGGCAGCCCTTTTCCTAGTGTTCTCAACGTGTTGTTATAGACTGAAGAGTAACTGCTTTCAAGGACTCAAAAAAGAACACTAATGCAGTAAGTGATTTATTGCAGTGTTCCATGGAGTTCCCAGTCTCAAGTACAGACTTCGCTTGAGCCCATTCTATCATAATATTGTTAAACAGACAATGTTAAGGAAATGCTATTAAGCCTCTGGGTTGTAAGTTCTTTCCAAGCACAGACTTAATTTGCAACATTTTGTCATTAATTTCTTGAAAGTGTAGGTGGAATTGAATTAAAAAATGAACTCTCATTTATGCAGTGAAGTTTCAAACACATACAAACCTAGGTGATTTTTTTTTGTAATGACCTAGTTCTGGAGAGACTTAATTTCAATGTAGATTTTAATTCTAGATGTTTTTAGGTATTGGGGTTCTGTGAATAGCAATTCTCATGGTTTCTCTGAGATATTTCAACATAGCTGACACAATGGTAGGCAAATGACAACACTGTATTTACTATGTATTTGTATTCCTAGCTCGTAATGAAGTTCTGCCTCTAGCTCTATTATTTATTTATTTTATTGACTGCATTTACTGTATATCCCATCTTTCTTACCCCGAAGGGGACTTAGGGCAGCTCACAAAGAAGGCATAATTCAATACCATATATACATATATAGAATAAAACAAGCATATACATTAAAACCAATTAATTAAAACATATCAATCTTAAAACAATTAATTTAAAAACACTCAATCCAAGGTCATATTACAGGAGCCATTCCAGTCATCAATTGCATTGTTCCAAAGTCACTTAATGCACTGAGGATTATTGTTCAAAGGCTTGGTCCCCCATCCATGTCTTCACTTTCTTTCTGAAGGTCAGGAGGAAGGGAGCTGATCTAATTTTGCTTGGGAGGGAGCTCCATAGCCCGGATCCACCACTGAGAAGGCCCCATATCTCATCCCCGGGGGTGGGATCGAGAGCAGGGCCTCCCCAGATGATCTTAAGCCCTGAGATGGTTCATAGAGGGAGATACATTTGGACAGGTAAGCTGGGCCAGAACCATTTAGGTACTTATAGGCTAAAGCCAGCACTTTCAATTGTGCTCAGTAGCAGACTGGCAGCCCGTAGACCTGATGCAGCAGAGGGGTTGTGTTCTCCCTGTACCCCGCTCCAGTAAAAAAACCTGCCTGCTGCCTGTTGGACTACTTGAAGCTTCTGAACAGTCTTCAAAGGCAACCACACATTGTCCAAATATCAAATACTTTTAAGAGCAAGGAATGTCAACAGATTGCTAGTTTTCAAACTGGGCTCCTTTTTTGTCTTTGTCAGATTTTTCATGCAGGGTAGTACAAAAGTGAGCCTATCTTTTAAATACAGTATATATCAGTCTTCTTGATGAAGTTCAACTTTTTTCCAGTACTCATTTCATGCTGCATCCATCAGCGAAGATGTCTGGGGGAACAAGGTAATTAAAGCCTAAGGATAAAGCAGTATTTCATTATTCAAAAAGAGGGGCCTGTTTAATAAATCCAATTTGCAAAAATTGTGTCAGGAACATTAGCCCAGATTCTAATCTCAGTATATAACTTATCTCTGTGTTGGATCCTCTACAGTTCTCATTATGACACATGCCCCCTCTTGCCATTATTCTTCTATTCTGTTTCTTCCAGCACCATTCCTGCAAATTGTGTCCTCCTTACATCTTTTTAGTGTTCAGCCTTTGAATGCCAACTTCTCCTGCACCTTCAGTGAATGTGGTAGTACAAATGTTTTCCATTCTATTTATCATGTTTTATCTGCATATTTTTTTATTAATGATATACAGGAAATAAGTGCTAGAGGCAATATGTATGGAAGAGATGTATTCTGTAAAGTCTCATTTATCTCAGTTTGACACTAATCATTCAGGTTAGAGCTGTTTGTTCCATCATGCAAATCTGGGCAGGAAGAAATTAAATTTTAAAAGGCAACTGAATCCTCATAGTCAGAACATAATTCAGTCAAAGCTCCTGTCTTATCACAAGAGTTTATGATTTATAGATGCTTACATGTATCTCCTGATTATTTACTTACTTAATCTAACAATGCTTACATACATGCACATAGACAAATAATAATTATAATAATAATCTGCCCAGAAAATCAGGAGGCATGGGGATTCTGCAAGTGAAACAAATGGTAGAAAAAGGGAAACATGCACTCGCATATTATGTGAAAGGTAGTCAAGAACCAACATTGATGGAAGTCAATAGTAGAAAACTACTCAAAGTGCAAAAGACAAAGAGGGAATACCGTATAAATACAATGCACAGCAGAAAGTAAAACTGGCAACAGAAGGTTCTCCATGGACAGTTCCTGGGGAAAAATAAGAACAAAATTGACAAGGAAAAAACATGGATTTGGCTCACAAATGGAACTTTGAAAAAGAAGATGGAGGGCCTGGTTCTTGCAGCCCATGAACAAGCCATTAGAGCCAATGCCATCAAAGCCAGAATTGAAAAGTCAACAAAGAATGCAAGTGTAGACTCTGCAAGGAAGCAGACGAAACGATGGATCTGCTGCAAGAAGATTGCAGAGATGGAGTACAAGCAGCACCATAACACCATTGCTCAGATGATCCGTTGGAACTTGTGCCACAAATACCATCTGCCTGCAACAAAGAATTGGTGGGATCAAAAGCCTGAAAAGGTTACGGAAAATGAAAACATCAAACTACTGTAGGGCTTCCGAATTCAGACTGACGAGTTTTGGAGCACAATATTCCTGACCTTATGGTTTTATTGGGGGAGTATTGGTTGTCAGTGTTGCTGTTCCAGGCGACAGCAGGCTTGACGAGAAGCAAGTGGAAAAGCTGACATTGATATGAGGATTTAAAGATATGATTGGCACACTGGGTGCAGTACCTAAAGACCCTGGCCTACACTTTAAAACAATCGGTGCTGACAAAATGACCAGCTGTCATCTGGAAAAGGCCACCCTACTCGGATCGGCAAGCATTATTTGCTAATACATCACATAGTCCTAGACACTTGGGAAGTGTCCAATGTGTGATCAAATACAAAAGCCAGCTTAGTGATCTTGTTTGGTGTGTACTAATCTTGTTATGGATCTAATAATAATAATATTAATAATATACAAATCATACAATACAGTTGTTTCACAGAAAGGGAATGGCAAATTCCTTCCAAAGAAATCTTGCCAAGAGAACCCTGTGATAGCTTTGCCATAGGTTGGAAGTTACTTAAAGGCACACAACAACAGCCACTACCATATGCTGGAGACAGCAATATCACGTTTCTTTTTCTTAATGCAAACAAGTGTTAATTTTATATTCAGTTTGTACTTTAAGTCAGGGTTTACCAAAATGAACAAGTTCCTTCATATTAAAAATAGAAAAGGTTTTTAAAAAAAACAATATGGCAGAAAGCAAAACTAACAGATTTCCCCATTTTACTACTTGGAACATGCTGTGAATGATACTGAGGGCTATTCATACAAATACTTTCCAAATGAAATTTTGCATCTATACTTGAGATTTGTCATGCTACATTATTCTTAGAAAATGCTTAGAATATGTGTCTTAAAAGTGAAGAAATCAGTGAAGTTTGCCTGGCGGTAGCTGATTACTCCTTTCAGTCATCTTTCACAAAGCAAAGTGGGTTTATTGCCGAGAGGTTGAAATGTTAAGCTATGTGGATTATCAGCAAATCCTGTGAGAACAGGCTAGGCTTGGATTTATTTTCCTTTCTCTCTTGGGTGTAGGCGCTTAATAGTCTGAGAATACTAATTGTACTTGATATACCTAAGGAAATATTTGCTTCCTTTTTATAGTTCTTCCACAGGGAAATCATATTTTTAAAATAGAAGTTATTTTTCTCTTGTTGAATAAATTCTGTTTCAAATGCAAGAAAATGGAGAACATTTGAAAGATTTTGCTTCCATGGTTATGACGTTTTTTCTAGGATTTTTGATTGTAGATTGTGTTACATATAGATGTGAAATGGAAGTGGTTTACTTGTAAGCAATTATATATATATATATATATATATATATATATATATATATATATTTTTAACAAGAGCTATGTTTATTATATTACAACAAGATTTCCAATTGGACTTAGCACAATGTTTCCTGATGTACCCATCAAGACATGGCCACCACTGTCATTATCTCTGAGGAAAAAAGATTGTGTGTGTGTGTGATTTAGGAAAAATTTGCACTTTTGACAGGAGAAATAATGTTCACACTATTTTTGATGTAAAAGGGAAAAAATCACATGTTTGCTTTCTACACATGGGCACACATTTTTGGTAATTCAAATTTGATGTAGCAGAATGGTATAGTTTCAGCAATAGTGCTTGCTCTATGACAGTGGTTCCCAACCTGCGGTTCGTGGACCACGAGTGGTCTGCAAGAACTAAAATATGGTCTGAGGCCTTACCATTACCACACTGTTGCAACGAGAGCAACTGGTCTTGCAAAAGCCTCTTGTAGTGCGAAGAGTTATTAAATATGGTTTTCTGTGAGAGAGCAGATGACGACTACTGGATGGCATATGTTCTGTTTCAGAAACTAGAGCTGATGTGGTCTATTCAATGCAGTTTTCTGAATTAGCACCACAAATAACTAAACCGAATCTAAAGTTGACCAAAAACTGAACCGTAACCCTTTTGCTACTAATGTTGGAGAATGGGCCCTGGTCAAGTGGTATTTGGTTAAGTGGTCCCTGGTAAAAAAAGAAGCTACTCTGCTACTGTTATTACAATCACTTTTGTAGTATATATTAATAACAGAACTGTATTTGCTTTGTATCTTCGTCCTGCAATATTATTCCAAAGGTCCTTATTTTTCTCAGGCTAAATTTAATCTTAACATACAGTGGATAGATATTGCCTCAGTGGGATTTTCTAAATGTGTGGTTTTTGAAAGTGTTTATTTTCTTCTAAGGACTTTCTCTGGTATAATGTTTCCAAGTGAAACAAAGTCTTAAATTTGCATTTGTAAGAAATCACAGGATAAAATGACTTCAAATTACTGATGAGTGGTATGCCAGAAACTTCTCATCTGGTATTTCTCAACAGATGAGTTAAGTCTAAGTAATTTGCTTTAATTGTTGAAGTTTCCCATACAGATGAATTTAAACTATGGTTGGAACACATCTTGAGTTCAGCGTGGGAAGAGATAAACGATAGTTTTTCTCAGCAAAGGAACCATATGGTTAAGATCTGTGTGACACTACTTTTTGGAGTGATGTTTTGTGAGGTCTCTTGGACTTTTACGTTCTATAAATTTGCTGAACTTATGGCTGCCAGTAAAATGTGCATTTTGACAATTGTAAGGTTGGACAGAGGTTAATGAGTTAGTTCTAGAGATAACAGCAGATTCCAGAGACTTCAGCTTTGTTTTGCATTCAGTGACAGTCATTAAATCAAATGAAGGAATCTTTTTTAAAACACACACACACACACACACAAATACTTGATGAGAGCTTTTTCTTTTTTTTTTTTACAAAAATGGAAATGGACTATTCCAGCTAACAGCCATTCACTTAATATAACCCCATTGACATTAAAAGTCCATTAGCTAAGCCTAGTTTAAACAGCAGCTGATGCAATGTCAACTAAATGTACATTGGAATTTTTCACATAATGCACAAATGAGATGCCTGTGATTTTCCTAAAATAACATACACTATAGGAAATCAAATGTAATCAGGCAGAGGTAGAGGTGAAAAAGAAAACTACTTTTAATCCTACGAAAGGAAAGGAAAGGTATACATAGAACATGAAAGATCTGAGAGTTAATGCATTCTAATATGACCTAAATTGCTAGGGACATAACAAAAGTTTCTAAAAAGAACTTTTCAAAAATGCATAAAGACCTTAGCCATAATTTTATGATTTTCTTGATGTCTTATGACTATGGAGATGGAAATGTGTGTGAATATTTTTGGGGTCATGTGGTTCCCTCCATATTAAAGATTATTTGTATGATATCATGCACACCTAATACTGGTTTTCAACAGTTCGGTAATGATGATAGGTATAATTGCTTCCTGAATTACAGGACTCTACTTATAGGACCAGACTAGATACAACAATTTTTAATTTCATTTCAAGACATGAACATTTTGCCACTATATCTATGTTACTAATAGCATCCAAGTCGGCACTGTACCCGAGGACTGGAGGGAGGCAAATGTTACACCGATCTTCAAGAAAGGATCCAGAGGTGATCCAGGAAATTATAGACCAGTCAGTTTAACCTCAGTTCCAGGCAAAGTGATGGAAACCATTATCAAAGAAAATATTACTAGGCACATAGAAGAACAGGCATTGCTGAAAGAAAATCAACATGGTTTCTGCAAAGGCAAATCATGTCTTACTAACTTTTTAGAATTCTTTGAGGGTGTAAATAAACACATAGATAAAGGGGACCCAATTGCTATTGTTTACCTTGACTTTCAAAAGGCTTTTGACAAAGTCCCTCACCAAAGGCTCCTAAATAAGCTCTTCAGCCATGGAATCAGAGGACAGGTCTTGTCCTGGATTGGAACCTGGCTAAACTGTAGGAAACAAAGGGTGGTAATAAATGGACATTTCTCTGGGTGGAAAGAGGTGAGAAGTGGCGTACTCCAAGGTTCAGTTTTGGGTCCGTTACTTTTTAATTTATTCATTAATGATCTGGATGTAGGAGTGAATTCTGAGGTAGCAAAGTTTGCAGACGACACTAAATTGTTCAGGGTAGTTAAAAATGAAACTGATTGTAAAGAGCTCCAGAAAGATCTCTCGAAATTGAGTGAATGGGCAACAAAGTGGCAAATGCATTTTAACCTAAACAAGTGTAAAGTCATGCACATCGGGGCAAAGAACCCCAACTACACCTACCAATTGATGGGGTCAAAGCTTTCCGAGACAAACCAGGAAAGGGATCTTGGGGTTTTGGTGGACAGCTCAATGAAGATGTCAACCCAGTGCGCAGCAGCAGTGAAAAAAGCAAATTCTATGCTAGGCATGATCAGAAAGGGAATCGAAAATAGGTCAGCAAATGTTGTATCACCTTTCTACAAATCTATGGTAAGGCCACATTTGGAGTACTGTGTACAATTCTGGTCTCCGCACCTTAAGAAGGATATAATGGAACTGGAAAAGGTACAGAAAAGGGCAACAAGAATGATCCAAAGGATGGAGCAGCTCCCTTATGAAATCAGGTTGCAACGCCTTGGTCTTTTCAGCCTCGAAAGACGGTGTTTAAGAGGTTACTTGATTGAAGTGTATAAAATCATGCATGGGATAGAAAAGGTGAATAAAGAAAAATTATTTTCTTTGTCACAAAACACTAGGACTAGAGGGCACTCCCTGAAGCTCCAAGGTAGGAAAATTAGGACTAATAAAGGGAAATATTTCTTCACCCAGAGGGTCATTGGGTTATGGAATTTACTTCCAGAAGAGGTTGTGACAGCTGTCAGCCTGAACAACTTCAAGGCAGGATTAGACAGATTCATGGATACCAAGTGTATCGGTAGTTACTGAAAAGGACATTCAAGTGCCACCTCAGAGTTGGTTGAGGTAGGCAGGATTTCCCTGGGTACTGGTTGTGGGGGGTCGGGAGCAGGTTAGGGTTTTGCGCTCCCTTCTGCTCGAGATCCCCGCGTACAACTGGTGGGCCACTGTGTGATACAGAATGCTGGACTAGATGAGCTGAGGTCCGATTCAGCATGGCTCTTCTTATGTTCTTATGTTAAGTATTCATGATTATTGTATAGTACAATGGTTCTCAATCTTCCTAATGCCGTGGCGCCTTAATAGAGTTTCTCATGTTGTGGTGACCCCCCAACCATAAATTATTTTTGTTGCTACCCCACAACTGTAATTTTGCTACTGTTGTGATTTTGTCATTTGGGAGTTGTAGTTGCTGTGATTTATACAATCAAAGAGCATTCTGAATTCCACCAATGATGAAATTGAACCAAACTTGGCACACAGAACACCCATGACCAAGACAAAATACTGGAAGGGTTTGGTGGGCATTGACCTTGAGTTTTGGAGTTATAGTCCACCTACATCCAGAAAGCATTATGAACTCAAACAATGATGGATTTGATCCAAACTTGGCACGGATACTCAATATGCCCATATTTGAACACTGGTGAAGTTTGGGGGAAATAGACCTTGACATTTGGGAGATGTAGTTGCTGGGATTTGTAGTTCACTTACAATCAAAGTGCATTCTGAATCCCACAAACAAAAGAATTGGACCAAACTTCCCACACAGAACCCCCATGACCAACAGAAAATATTGTGTTTTCTGATGGTCTTTGACACCCCCATGACATCCTCCTCATGACCCCTCCAGGGTTCCAGATCCCCAGATTGAGAAACGCTAGTATAGTAAAACCTAAATTTAAGAAGGAAGAGATCAGTAGGGAAATTTCTTCTTGAAGGGGATATAAACTGAATTCCAATACATCATGTTATTAGAAACATTCTTAAATGGAGGCATGTCTACAGATGCATTTAAAAAATAAATAGTAATAATAACTGAGGGTGTGAAATCCTTCATATCACATGCTGTGCACATGTGAGGACTCTGTTCAACCAACCTAAAATGCTGTATTCTTCAAGCCTTTAATATTCAGGGAAACTAAATAAACTGTTATTTAGAGGAATATATTTTGAAACACGTGTTACATAATTGAAATGAAGAAAATAACTATGATAAATGAGTGCTGTGAAAAATAATGCAGTCTTTTCAAAGTTTTTGCTGTTCATCCTGAAAACCAGACAGCAAACCACAGGCCTTTAACCTAGGGATCAGAGGCGTCTCAAGTACAAACAGGCTTAATGCGCAAATGTCATTGGCATCCAACCTCATTTTGATAAGTTATTTTAAAGCATCTTGCGAAAATGGCTATTGTGCTGTTACTGTAATGCTGTTGAGGGCACAGTGGTTTGTTTGGTAAGCCAATGTGCAAGCTCATATAGAAATAGAGCAACAATTAATCACTCCACTGTCATACTTGTATAACAATGAAGTATCAATTTGACCTCTCTCTTCCACCCTCTTCTTTTATTAGTCCATTAGCAAAAGTCTGTGCAAGTATTAACAAGTGTAGAGTTTTCTGATGATCAGGCATGCTCTTTACAAAAGGCAATGTCTATGTAGGAAGTGTTTATTTAAATTCCTAATTGACTTATTTGCACATAGATGGACATTCGCCGCCCCATACATATCCATTCAGAATGACCCCATTCTTCTCAAGCTTTTAAAGAGAATTATTTGAAAACACTGGATCTTACACAGAGATGGACTGTTTGCACTGGAAACTTCCTGCTCATAATGTTTCAAGGTGTAATGAAGACTGTGGAGCAGCCTTTGCTTTGTTCCATTTCCCCCTCTCTTGTTTTTGGCAAGTTTAATATTAAAGCAAAGAACATATGAGTGCATTTAAGCTTGTATTTTTCACTATAAAAATCATTTTTGTTTCCTCATTCCTCCAAACTGCAGCAACATCATTTTTCTTCATTCTTTTTTCAAGCTTCATAACTTTTAAATATTTTTGGTGAATGTCTCTTTTCCCTGGTTTCCCAACTCCCACAACATTGCTGCTCGGTAATACATTAAAAAGAATGATCACCTGCCAGGAACCTCCAGTTGCCAGGCATACGTTGCAGACAAGGACAAAAGAGCTGTGTTCACTCTTGAGTCCTCAAGGTGATGATGGACAGAGTGAGCAAGGTCTTATAACTTGATTTTACCTGCCCTTCGCCCTTTAGATCATTATAGACCTTTCTGGTTGCTTAGGTTCTGAATAGAAACTTTTGGTCTCTCTTTCTTTTGTAGTGGAGGTCTTTTTGCCTGTTCTGTGTTACATATAGTGAGAGATGGCAGTTTTTAAAACAAGTTTTGATCACTTTAAAGTTTGATCTTAATAGACTTGATCTTTGGGTACATTGTGGGAATTTTGCTAGTCTCCATATGTTATTGGAGTGGAACATTCATTAGCCCTAGTCATCATATGGATCGTTCATGGATGATCACTCATAGCCGAGTATGATTGTCTTTCCGAGGTAGAGTCTTGGTGGTGGATCTGTAAATAACTGTGAAGACCTATTCTAAATGTCAATGATCTTTCACATTGAGAAACTAAATTTCCAGGTGGAAGGTGGTCACAATGAGGAATGCAAAGAACTATAGTTCAACAACACTTGATTCCAGTCCTGAGTTTGAGTCTTGGACCATGACTCTTGAGACCAGGATTCAATCCCCTACTCAAACAAAGACCCCAATGACTGACCTTGGGTAAGTCACACAAGTGAAACCCCAGAAAACCCATGATTGCCTCATCGTAAGTCAGAACAACAACAACAGCAACAGATCATGTGTAATTTAGATAATATTTAAGGAGCATGATGATTCCTGAAGTTTGCAGTTCAGGGCTTTGGGATTCATGGGACGGGGGTCTCCTTCTGGTCCTACTTTCTTTATGCACTTGGAATTCTAAAACACTGGTTAAAAGCTTATATGGAATATTAACCCTTTTTTGTGTGTCTAGAGAAAGAGTGAGCATTTGTATAGATTTTCCCAGGTATATATTCAGGCTTGTTTCCTATTAACAACAATGACGACATCAACAACAGCAATTTTATTTCTTACTTGCCTCTCCTCATGGTTCAAACTTGAATTTCTGCATGAGTTCTGCCCCCTCCCCCCCCCAAAACCCAAACAGATTCTGGGTAATATTAATTAACAAAACGTGGTCCTAGTTAATTCTATTTCTTCAGTCATGCCTCTCATGTAACTCTATGGGGACAACAGTTAATTGATATTTTGCACTGGTCACACATTAGTGTATATACCAGTGTCATTCACTGTGATACATTTCGTTTTGGTACTGCTGCAGCAACCTCATTTGTCCTACATTTTTAATTAGGATGTTTCCTCATAGGATATTATTGTAATTGTAGTTCATTTTACTTATATCCTTTTACAGATGTCTAAATAAACAGTGTGTTACACTGATATGTACAACTGTCATTTAAACCTCTCTCTGTTTGTCATTTTTCCCAACCTAAACTCTCCTCTTATGGCATTTCTTCCGTGGTTGACAGGTTTTTTGTTGTTGTTGGGGTTTTTTTTTTTTAAAAAAAGCCCACAGGAGAAATGTTTCCATGCTACTTCTGCACTCACATAATTTTTTTTCTGATCAAAGCTGAAGATTCCTTAGATTGGTTTTTTTTTCACTATAAAAGATACATGCTTCTATGTGTGACAAATTATTCAATCTCTTAGAGGGCAAACCTGTTTTAGCAGTGAACAAGGAACTTTATCACACCAACCCTCTTTCGCAATCACAGACAGAACAATCTTTTTCACATGTCAGTACAATTGTGAATTTTCAACTTTGGTGATAAGAAATCCCAAGATCAGTCTTCCATGAGGCCACACTGCCTATTTGTGTTTGTCTTATCTAGCGCATATGCAGTGATTTTATTTTTTTCTGATTTTGCTGCAATTATGTAGCCACACAGAGTTCAGTTTCTAAATATGTTGCAAATGCTTTCAAATCCTGATTATAATCCCAAGATGTCCATTATATTTCTTTCAAAAGATTCAGTCCCCCACTAACCCCACATCAATGTACATGCCAACCCTGGCACTTTATAGTGCTAAGACTAATGTGTTGCTTCAGGTTACTTCTTAGTAAGTTGGAAAAATCATTTATCCTTAGAGGAAAAAAAGAAACATCAGTCAAGAGGCTGTAATTTCATGAGGGAGGGTCTTTTCTTTGACATGCATGTAAGTAAAAGGTGGATTGAGTTACTGGGTTGTTTATCCCAAGATAAGGGGAAGTATAACTTAGAATACAAAAAAATCATTTAACCTACCATAGCATCTCTAATTCATTTTAGCCTGTTCAAGGGATATAATTCTGTTGGACAAGTGAGACAAAAGTGAATCCAGAGGGGAAAACCTAGTATGGGCTTTTGCCTTATTATACAAAACACCACAATATATTTAGTGCTTTCTGTCAAGGAAGCACAATGGTTGTATACAGACCAAGTGGCCTTTTACCACCAATGGTTTTCAATTTAAGGTTGAGGGGGCATTTCCCCTTTTAAGAAGATGTCTTCAACTGCTCAGGAATATGGTAAAGTAGAGCACAGATCTATAAAAGAGTGTAAACATATTTATACATGGTCCAAAGTAAGTGGCTATTAATCTGGTTCAAGGGCAAACAAGATTTACTCAAGAGATTTCAGGCAACTCTAGAGTGATCCTAGTGTTTTGGAGGTGTGGAGCACTGGATCAGGTTAGATCTGGCCCAGCCCAGTGTTCACACAGTCAATAGACCCACCAGTGGCAAGAAGCACCCCACTTGCAGAAGCTTGATAGCTACATTGTTTCCAATGAGATCACAATTAGTTGCCAGGCATGTGACCAGCAGAAGCAGAATCACCAGGGAGCTTCTGTGAGGAAGCTGCCTCAACCATCATTACAGTGGTAACAGCAGTAGCCTCAGTATGTTCTTGGTTCAGCCAGCCATCCAAGAATTATTTTGGTTGCATTGGAGCAGTTCTGGAACAGTTTACCCTGAATTATTTGGGTAACTGTAGATTCGGCAATGGACTATGTGATAATTAGGGGGGTTATTTTTCAAGAGTTTCTGTCTCCCATCAGTTTCTTGTTTGGTTGCACCCAACACTTACTGGGTAGCATAGCTGCTATTATTATTTCCTCTGTTTGAGCTGGAATATATGCTATTTTCAGTATAAGTGACCCAGACCGCCTTTTTTGTATGAACCAAACCCCCTTTTCCCCCAGTAGAGCTTTTCACAACAGAATCTTGTCATAGGTTATTAGGTCTTAGAAATATTGCCATTGCTTTGGGAATACAATTTCAAAGAGAAACAAAAACAAGCAAATGCAGCAGCAAGTCGCATTAGCTAGAAATTCTAACATTAACAGGGAGATTCTTGAGTAGCACTAAACAGCCATGAATATAATCCTCCTATATCTTTACAAGATCTCATCCCACTTAAAAGGACCAAAATAAAAGACATGTGTTCAGAACAGCAATTACTGGGCAATATGCATTTAATGGCAAGTATGTTGATGTTTTATAAATACTTTCAAGAGGGCTCAGTTTGCAAAGTTTTTCTTTGGAAGCTTTTAGCAACCCACTGCTAGAACTGTAACATTAAAAAACCATTTCGAACAATTAAAATAAATGGCATATATCTTTGTTATCTCTTTCTAGCCTACCAATGGTACTTTATGATCAAAAATATTTTCCAACTGAATATAAGAAACAGATCTTCTGATTTACTATTACAGAATGTAGAATGAACCATTTTTCATTATTTAGATGGCATTTATTCTTTCTTTGTAATGTTTTCAGTTTTTTCTTTTGTTGTTATTGTCTATTTTAATAAGAAAATTAAAAGTATCACAGAGGTATTTTAGTCTGGTCTTAAATATATTTCTAAGTACATCCATTTTAGTGTTTCCCACCACCATGTTTAGGTCTAAGTATGTGAGACTGAACCCAAATTTTGGACATTCGAAAATTTGGGAACGTTCTTGCCTTCTTACCCCACTGTCCAATCTATTAAGATTGAAAAGTGATCCTTTGCATAGACAGTTCAGGGAATACATAGTATTACATATATCTTCCCTGCTATTGAGAATTGCAGAGGCTGTGAAGCACCATGCCCTCTCCATAGGCAACCACATCAGCCTTCAAATGCTCATCTGTAGCACAGCATGGGAAGCCCAAATCGGGGAGAAATTGACTGAACAACTATAGAAGAAATGAATGTGAAGTTAAAAGAGGGGAGTGTGGCAGAGAGACGGAGAAGTGGGTGAATCTGTGTCCTTTAAGAGGTTTGATAAAAAAATTGAGTTCAATACCACATGTGGTTCTAAATTAATGCACATTTTGTTAGAAATAAGTTCCATGCAGTTAGCATGGATTACTAAGCTTGTTAAGTCTGCATACAATGGCAGCCTGGGCATGTAAAGGTGTTAAACCGACTTCCCCATAGTACTAGCATCATATTTACATTTGATTGTTAAATCCTAGGAATATAAATGAGAACCAAAGGGATGCAACAGTTTGAGCATTGGATTATGACTCTGGAGACCCGAGTTTGAATTCTCACTTGCCACTACTTATTCACATAATAATATAGAACCAACTTACTCTCAGTTTTGATAGTTACTAAGGAAAGCATTTCCAAATGCAAATTACATGGTGAATACCAAGTTCTTTTTAATTCTGCCTAACTATTGCTTACAATGTTTTGAAAATGATGAACCTGTGGTTTGAAGGCATGTTGACTCTCTAAGAAAAATAAGTATTAACTTTAGGGAAACAGAATACTATACATTTAATAGTTCCATTTGATTCAGAGGCTGTTTTTGAAAATATCAAAAAGGGGTATTATTCAGACACTGAGAAGAAGAATGAAAACTATTTCAATTGCTCCTGTTGGTTAAGAACTCAATAAACACAAAGCTGGATAAGTACCATGGGGGTTTGTGTGCTGTGGTCTCTTTACTGGTTGTTTCTTATCAAGTGATAGAATCTGTCTTGTTTTGACATCAACCAGAGGAAGTGGTTAGGAGACAGGCCTGTAATTATTAGTGGCAGATGCTCATAATGGAATGCTGGAGAGAGGTTTGAAAAGACAAATATTGCTTGGGGGCTTCACCGTCAAAGGAAACCAGAATGCAGGAAAGCAAAAAAGGTGTGTAGTGTACAGAAGTGAAGTGAGATAATGTTTTGTGTTAATAAGTCAAATAAGTTTAAATTAGTTTGGGGAAAAGATAGTTGTGTGCCTCAAAGTTACTATATTTCCAATTATATTGCTCATGGAATGCATACATCATCACCACTACCATCAAAAAACCTATTAACTTTAACCTAAATCTAAAATTGCAACTTGTTGATAACCCAGTTGTCATGGTTGTGTACCTTCAAGCCATTTCTGACTCATGCCGATCCTAAGACAAACCTATCACAGGATTTTCTGATAAGATTTGTTCAGAGGCAATTTTCCTTTGCCTTCCTCCAAGGCTCAAGAGAGTAATAACTTGCTCAAAGCCACCCAGTGTGTTTGTATGCCCTAATGCGGATGTGAACTCTGATCTCCAGAATTGTAGTCCAGTACTCAAACCAATGTGCCATGATGGCACATGGAACATATGCATCATCATTATTATTAAAAGACAAAACATTCAAATATAACACTGAAGACACTGTACAACAGTGTTTCTCAAACTGTTCTCCTCTAGGTATTTTGGGCTTCAACTCTTAGGACCTGTACAAAATATCTGGAGGAGCACAGTTTGAGAACGCTGATCTACAATAAAAAAAACCACAAGCTACTTAGCTTCTAATTTTAGTTTTAAAAACCCCCTAAAATTATGAGAGTTTTTATCTAAAGGAATAGCACTTGGTTGTAACTTGAAAAACAACCCAAACAACATCAATGATTGAATCCAGAGAGGAAAAACAATAATTAAAAACTGAAACTTATGTCTATGATGCTGAATTTTTAAATAAAAATACAGCCAATCAACACACTCTAAAATTAGAAATGTGCATATTATTCAGTATGCCACATTGGTATAGTCCGCAAATTATGGCTATACAGTGTTCCCTCACTACTTCACAGTTTGCTTATTGTGGACTCACTGTTTCACTGATTTCAAAAAATATATATCATGGTATTTTTGCTGTTTTGTGGGGTTTTGCTGCCACAGCTCTCCAAGGCACTTTCCCTCCTCAGTCCTCTTTCCCTTCCTCCAGCCTTGAAGGGCCTTTCCTTCAATATATTTTAAGTTTATAAAGACTTAAAATAGTGCATAACTACTAAAATAATGTATAAATATTAAAATAAATAGAGTACCCCCACATCACGGTTTTTCACTTATTGCGGGAGGTCCTGGAACCTAACCCCAGCAATAAGTGAGGGAACACTGTACTGCTTTTCCTTGTATTTCACTAAACTGAAGGTAGCCTGCCATGTATGTGTTGTGAACTCAATGCAGACTCGATATATCTCACATTTTTTCAGAGGTTTGTGGAAATTCACAGTGTGGTGGAGTCCCTTTCTCTGGTGGTTTTTAAACATGGTTAGTATATTAAAACAGATGTTGTTGAGACTGATTCATATCAAACTTAAATAAATAAAGTGAAGAGGAGTTTCACATTCTAAATTAATTAATGTTGCTTTCCTAAAAACATTTACCTGAGAGTAAGCCTAATGAAATGCTGTAGAATTTATTTCTGACTAGACATGTGTAAGATTACACTAAATGTCAGAAATTTAAATATTTTAATACACAAGGCCATGTTTGAAAAGCAGCTTTATCAGTTGCTTAAGATTTTCTTGCATCTTTTGACATATGTATGGGTTTCTTTAATTGATGACTAAAGGATTTTTGAAGATTGCTTATTCTTAGAAGAAAGGATTAAGCTGAGATACTAGAGTCGTTTTTCTTTATTGAGGGAAGCTGCAATTTTTTTATCTGCTTGGAGGTTAATGTACGGAAGACTTTGATAAGATTAGCAAACAAGTATTTCAATGTCATATATTTTGAAGAGTAAGCAAAATAAATTCAGTTTATCTCTAGGGTATTTTGATATACATTTACAATAAAACAGTTTAATCCTCAAATCTCTTTTGTAAAAGAAAACACTCATAGCTGTAGGGAAACCTGAGGAGGGAAAGTCTGATAAATTTTGCTTAATATGTTTCTGCTCGTTTTCAATGTAGCAAACCTGGTAGATGGGGCATATGTGAAATATGAACATAATGATCTTAATTGTATTATCCATCTAATTACTTTCAATTTATTTCAGTAGAATATGTATTCAGGAATGCAGGCTGAAGTTTGTAACCAGTGTTAGTATATTAAAACAGATGTTGAGACTGATTCATGTCAAACACTCTGGAGTAATTAATACTGTCATACTTCCAGCTTCTGCTCTGATATTATCCACGCTGGATAATAAATACCTCATTTGACAGAGCAGATATGTTCCTGGGAATGACTTTTAAAAAAGAAAATATGGTACAAGAGGCAGAAGTCAGAAAAAATAGGGATACGTTTCTACATCACTAAAAACAAGATAAGTTCAATGTGTTTCAGCAAGTTTTTCAAACCCAAAGTAACTTTATGTACAAGTGAAATGAAACAGACAAGCCAGGGAAGCCTTGTGCATATAAGCAAAAACCTTAGAGCCACCTGAAAAGTTTTCCAAAATTCATCCAAAAAGTATTCCTTTTCTTCAGACAACTCCTCTTTACTTGTGATTTCCATTTTGAAAGCCAGATTTATAAATCTATGCTTCTTTAACAAGTTCAGAGACACCTGGAGAGGCAGGCTTATCTGGTTTCACATCTTCTCTGTGTTTGGTATTCATGCATGCTCAATATGGACAGCTGCTGTTCACATTGCCTATTGTAGGCATGGTTATGATAGGACTGGCTACAGAAGGATCACATTCTCTTCTAACTCAAGTTTTATTCCATCAGTTACTGCACACAGACTCCTATCCAACGTCAAAGATGTGTATTTCTCCAACCTTCCTTCACTATTCTTTTTATTGTGCTGCTGTTAAAAAATACCTCTTTACCTAAACAAGGAAGCTCAGGGCCCTTCCACACAGCTCTATATCCCAGAATATCAAGGCAGAAAATCCCACAATATCTGCTTTGTACTGGGTCATCTGAGTCCACACGCAGATAATGTGGGATTTATTAAGTTTTCCTTCATGGATGTCATTTTGAATGATGAAAACTTTAAACACGAAAGGAGGGGGGGGGGGGGTTGAGGTTGAAAATGAACTTTCTCTTTCAGTTCAGAAAAGTGGGTTTTGTACCAGCTTTCAAATTAACTCATTAATAAACATAAACTACCTGTGAAACACACATCTTCCCATTCTCCATACTAGCAATGTCCGGTGAGAAATAATAGGAAAGTCAATTACTATGGATTTTTTTTCACTGAATGCATTTTGTTTGGAAACCTCTCTAAAGCCCAATGAAAGTCTCACAAGAAGCCATACATTATGTACTGCTTCTACCATTTCTAATCAAATACAGTCCTCCAGGTATTTTGGTGCATGTTTGATTGATCTGGACTGACCATGTTTTATTCAATCATTTGAGTATTTGCTCTGTTGCTATAAATTTTTATGTTTTTATTGGTTATTGGTTATTTATTTATTTCTGGCATTGAACTTTTGCAATATTTTTGTTGGAAACCACCCTCAGTCCCCTTGGGGAGATAGAGCGAGTTATAAATAAAGTTTATTATTTTACTGACACAAAACCACGGTATGTCACAGCAAGCGAGATCTATATGCTGGATTTCATATCAAAAAATCACAAGTCGAACACTTCCCAAGCATCTAGGACTCCGTGATGTATTTTGGAATGATGCACACAGATCCAAGTAAGGTGGACTTTTGCAGTTGACAGATTGTGATTTTGTCAGTTTCCAAATGCTGGCTGAGATCTTTTGGCATGGCACTCAGTGTGCCAATGACCACTGGGACCCCCTGTACTGGTTTATGCCAGAGCCTTTGCAGTTCGATTTTGAGGTCTTGATAATGGCTGAGCTTTTCCTGTTGTTTTTCCTCAATGCGGCTGTCACCCGGTATGGTGACATCAATAATCCAGACTTTTTTCTTTTCCACAATTGTGATGTCTGGTATATTGTGTTCCAAAACTTTGTCAGTTTGGATTCGAAAGTCCCACAGTATTTTTGCATATTCATTTTCCACGACCTTTGTGGGTTTATGATCCTGCCAATTCTTTACTGCTGGCAGGTGGTACTTGTGACATACGTTCCAAGTAATCATTTAGGCCACAGAGTTGTGTCTTTGTTTGCAGTCTGTCTGTGCAGTTTTCTTGCAACAGCTGAGGATATGGTCCATGGTTTCATCAACTTCCTTGCACAGTCTGCATTTTGGGTCATCAGCTGATTTTTCTGTCTGGCATTAATTGCATTTGTTCCGATGGCTTGCTCCTGGGCTGCAAGAATCAGGCATTCTGTCTCCTTCTCCAGTGTTCCATTCATGATCCATAACCAGGTCTTCCCCTTGTCAACTTTTCCTTCAATTTTGTCAAGGAACTGCCCATGTAATGCTTTGTTGTGCCAGCTGTCAGCTCTGGTTTGGAGTGATGATGATGATGATGATGATGATTATGAACTTTAACTCAGAGAAGCCTCAGCTGCTTTGAACAATGATCTGGTATTCTGAAATCCAAAACACCTGGAAGAGTAGGGTTTAGGAAACATGCTAAAGAAACTGCTCTAGAATTTAATAGGTGAAGAATCAGACATATGGCCAAGTGACAATAGAGTGTGGCAAAGTTGGCAGAGGTTATTAATGACGAAGAATGCACAAAGTAAGCGAGGCTGCCGCTGTTTGCTTTTGTCTTAGCCTACGAGGGATTAAATTCTGCCTAATCTTTGCCGCTCCCCTATTAACTGAATGAAAACTATATTTGCAGTTTGAATGAGGATAAGGGGGAAGTTAGAGGAATAGAGAGAAAAGGGAGAATTTAAAGGCAGATGAAATAGTGGAAAACACAGAATGAATTTGCACTATTCCTGCCAAAACGGGACATTCAGAGGGTAAGCAGATGGGGAAAATGAGAGGCTAGCAGAGAACATTTAGTATTTAATAGCTTTCCCAATAATTTTAGATAGTTTGTTTTAGCTTGAGATGAAGATAATCCATACCTGCTTATTATAAGGGCAACATTTCATTAATTTGGTTCACTTCAGCCTTTGGTACATGCTATGTTCTAAAAGAATAATAACAGGAGATCATCTCTTGTGTAAACATTTAGAAATAGACAAGTGTATAAAAACAAAGACAAATGTAAGGTCAGGCAAAAACATGTTAAAAAAATAAAAGTTTGTTTCAAGAATAACCACCAGAGAAAGGTCCTTTCTAGTACTGGTGTGCAAAATAGTTAAGCCATCTCCACTGAACTGTTCATTTGGTACTTTTATTGATTTGTATAGGACCAGATCTTATTCACTCAACTTACTAATGGTATTTAAAGTTTATTTGATTTGATTTTTGCTCTTGTTCTCAATGTTCTCAATTATTGCTGTTTTAATATGTTGTGTTCTGCTGTGTTTTGTTGGTGGTGGTGTTCTGATTGAATTTAATCTAATCTAATTGAACCTGTTTAGAAGGGCCTTAATGACTTTTAAAGCAGAAAAGACAAAATACATGTATCATAAGTAAAATAAACAGAACTGTATTGTAGCAACCATGTCTGCTATAGTCACAATTTAGAGCTGAAATCAAAGAATGGTAGGTTACATACCTGTGACCATCTTTCTTCGAGTGAAGCTCTGTGAATCCACACTTATGAAGTTTGCGCGCCAGCGCGGGCTTCCAACGGAAACTTTTCCAGTTTAAAACTTTTTGGCGGTAGCTCCGCCCAGCCGACCCGGAGGGCATAAAAGGCGCCTCCAGCGCGCCCACGCCATTCCTACGCCACATTAGCAACTAGGAAAGGGTGGTTTGAGAAAGAGGGGACGGCCGGGCGGGTCGTGTGGATTCACAGAGCTTCACTCGAAGAAAGATGGTCACAGGTATGTAACCTACCATTCTTCTTCGAGAGCTCTGTGAATGCACACTTATGAAGATTTACCGAGCTAAGGTAAAGGAGGTGGGAACAAACCAGCCAGATTGTAGAAAAATGAACAGGTTTATTGCAACCAGCAACCTGAATAAATAACATGTTAAAACATATAATGAGTGGGAGGCAGGCTCCCACTTGTAAACACAGTGCAACAAGCACCATTCATGTCAGGCACGCAGGCCTCACAACATAAGTGCAACAAGCACCATTCATGCCAGGCACACAGGCCTCATAGCAGAAGTGCAACAAGCACCATTCATGTCAGGCACACAGGCCTCATAACAGTAAGTGCAACAAGCACAACCTGAGAATAAAGGGTGCACAACTGGTGCAACCTACCCGTAAGTGGGTAAAGCGCGCTTTACCGGTAGACTGTGCCCCTACCTGGGGCACGGCACACACTTAACATTGACAGTGCAATGAACAAGAGGTGTTCGATCGACGCAACTGTCGACCGATCAGTGCAAAAAACCAGGGAGATCTGGAGCTGACTACTCTGCAGCGCCTTGCGGGGCCTTGGGGCTAAGAATCGACCGACCAAAGGCCGCCTCCCTCCCAAACAGGGTGTCTACCCGGTAATGAGATACAAAGGTAGAGGGGTTGGCCCAGATGGCCGCCCTACAAATTTGGTCCAAGGGAATCCCTTGGAGGAACGCCGTCGACGTGGCCACTGCCCTAGTCGAGCGTCCCTTGACCTTCGATGGGCACGGTTGACGGGCTATCTGATAGCACAGTTCAACCAGGGATGCTACCCAATTAGATAGTCTCTGTGCCGACACTGGCAAGCCCAGCTTGTCGGTGGCGTACGACACAAACAGTCGGGTCGACCGGCGGTAGTCCGCCGACCGGTTCTTGTAGATCAGAAGGGCTCTTCTGACGTCGAGGCCGTTGGCCCTCGAGTCCGTGTCCCCGGGTCGGGCCAGACCCAAGTCCGGGAGCACAATGTCAGTGTTCAAGTGGAACGGAGACACCACCTTCGGCAGAAAGGTGATGTCCGTCCGCAGGATGGCCCTATCTGCTAAAAACAGCAGGTAGGGTTCGTCGACACGGAGCGCCGCCAGCTCGGAGGGGCGACGCGCTGAAGCAATGGCGACTAGGAAGGCCACCTTCCAGGATAGGAGCCGCAGGTCGATGGATGACAGCGGCTCGAACGGTGGGGATGTCAGGCAGGACAGCACCAGGTCCAAGTTCCAACCCGGTGTTGGTGGATGCACCGGGGGACGAGTGTTGTTAACACCCCTCAGGAACCTCTTGACCATCGGGTACTGGAACAGCGAGGGACCGCCCCTCTGCTGGTTCTGCCAGGTGAGGGCCGCCAAGTGGGTCTTCACCGAGGACATGGATAGACCTCTGTCGACCAACTGCGCCAGGAACTCCAGGACCGACGGGACCGCCAGCGGGAAGACGGTGGTAGATCGGGAAGCCTGGAACCTCTCGTAGCGGGCGATGCAAGCCGAGTACGCCTTTGACGTGGCCGGCTTGTGGGCTGCTGCCAGGATCGCTGCTACTGCTGGGGAGACCTCTGGCGCCGGTGAATCCTCCACGCAGTCAAGTGCAAGGACGGTAGGTCCGGGTGGAGGAGCATCCCGTTCTCCCGAGTCAGCAGATCTGGTCGGTGAGGGAGCGGTATGTAGTCCTGACCCGCTAGGTGTAGCAGGGTCGGGAACCACACTTGTCTCGGCCAGTAGGGAGCGATGAGGATGCAGTCGGTCCCTGAGAGCTGGATCTTCTCGACGATCCGGAGAAGGAGCGGGAACGGCGGGAATAGATAAAAGAACCCCGTCGTCCAGTCGAGCAGAAGGGCGTCCCCGAGGCATCCCCGGTGTGCATCCGGGACAAGCCTGGCACGAAAACTGGCAGTTGGTTGTTTTCCGGCGATGCGAAGAGATCTGCGTCGGGAACCCCCACCGTTGAAAGACACGGTGGAGCTCGTCCGCATGCAGCATCCATTCGTGGGACGACCAGCTGGTTCTGCTGAGGCAGTCCGCTTTCCCGTTCTCGACACCCGGGAGATGAATGGCTCTGGGAGTCACTTGATGATGGACACACCACTCCCACAGGTTCTGGGCTAGGGCCAGGAGTTTCCTCGAGCCCGTCCCGCCCTGCTTGTTCACGTAGTACATGGCCACGATATTGTCTGTCCTGACCAGTACTACTTTTCCCGTGATGAGGGGCGAAGAAGGCCGGAGAGTCTTGGCGATGGCTAGAAGCTCCAGATAGTTGATGTGGTGAAGCTTCTCCACCGTCGACCACTGCCCGTTGACCGATAGGGTGTCCGTATGGCCTCCCCATGCTTGCAATGACGCGTCGGTCGTCACTGTGATGGCTGGGTTTACTGTGTGGAAAGGTACTCCCCTGCACACGTTGCTCTTGGACGCCCACCACTGGAGGGAGTCCTTGACCGTCTTTGGCAGGGATAACTCTTTTGAGTGGTGCTCCCTGACCGGGTCGAAGTGGTCGAGGAACCAGCGCTGTAGTGGCCTGAAGCGCAGTCTCGCCAACGGGGTCACAGCTACTGTAGAGGCCATGTGGCCTAAGGTCACCTGGATCTGTTTCGCCGTGATGGCGGGCTTTCTGCAGCTGTGTATCTCGCGTCGAAGAGCCTGGAATCTGACGTCTGGCAGATAGGCGAGCTGATCGACGGAGTTGAACATCGTGCCGATGAACTTGATGGTCATCGTTGGGACCAGTTGGGACTTCTCCTCGTTGAGGCGCAGGCCCAATGAGGAGAGTAGTTGTAGGGTCGTAGAGACCTGTTGATGCAGGAGTTCTGGAGACTGGGCCGCCAGCAGCCAGTCGTCCAGATACGGAAAAATCCGGATTTTCTGCCTCCTCAAGTGCGCAGCCACGACCGACATGCACTTGGAGAATGTTCGAGGCGCTGTCCCGAGGCCGAACGGGAGGACGTTGAACTGGTACGCTCTTCCCGCCACCTTGAAGCTCAGGAAGCGTCGATGAGCAGGTCGAATCGAGACGTGAAAGTACGCGTCCCGGAGGTCGATCGACGCAAAGTGGTCGTTGGACCGGAGAAGCGGGAGAATGGACGACACTGACACCATCCTGAATTTCCTCGGCGAAACGTACGCGTTTAAGTCTCTGAGGTCCAGGATGGGACGCAGGGAACCGTCTGGCCGGCACGGTGAAATACCGTGAGAAGAATGCCCCTCTTTCCTTGCTCTTGGGGAGCTGTGAAATCGCTCCTTTTTTGAAGCAGGCTGTCGACCTCCTCCAAGATCACCCTGGACGGCTGTGTCTCGACGATGAACCCCGTGGGTGGAGTTCGTCGACCCCAAGGCATAGCCGTCTTCGACAATCCGGAGAACCCATGCATCTGAGGTGATGCGTCGCCAGGCATTGATGTAGCGGGCCAGGCGGTCTCCGAACGGCGGGTGAAGTGGTGGTGGTCGAAGGATGGGAGGAGGCATGATGGTGGCAGCGGTACCTAGCGAGGAGGCGGCGTCGTCCAGCGTCCCGTCAAACGCGACGGTTGGATTGTCCATTGCCATTGCCATGGCGAGGTCGCGACTTGTTCCCCTGTCGGGGCCTGTTGGACTGCTGTTGTTGCTGCCTCGGCTGCTGCTGTTGTTGCTGCTGAGGCGCCGAGTACCTTGGGGCTTGGCGGTACTGCTGTCTGGGCTGAAACTTGGCCCGTTGGTAGTACTTTGGCCTGGGTTGTGGTTGAGGCCGATCCAGTTTCGCCGTCAGGACTCGAAAGTCGTGAGTGGCTTTGAGTCTGTCGTCCGTGCCCGCAAAGAAAAGTCCCTGGGCATCGAACGGCAGGTCCTCGATGGTCTTCTTCGAGTTAGTGGAAAGGCCAGAGGATTTCAACCACGCGTGTCTTCGGATGGCGACACCGTGGGCTAGCAGCTTCCCCGAAGTGTCCGCTGTGTGGCGGGCCATGAGGATCTGGTGGTGTGCCAGCGACTGCGCCTCCTGGGAGATGGAGAGAAGTGCCGTCTGCTGCTCCTGAGAGAGATCCTGGAAAAAGGGTTGAGCCCTTTCCCAGAGGATCTGGTGGTACGCCGCCATACATGCGCCATAGTTGGCCATTTTGGTCAACAGGAGCCCGGCCTTGTAGATCTTTCGACCCGTTGTGTCGAACCTCCTTCCCTCCTGATCCGAGGGAGCTGCAGATTCTCGGCCCGAGGTTTGGGCGGAGGTGACGATCATCGAGTTGGGTGCTGGATGATCGTGAAGCCAGCTCTTTTCCCTCTCGTCTATCTTGTACCATGCCTCGATACGACTTGACGTAGGAGGGATGGTAGATGGAGTTGTCCACGATGCCTTAACCGCCTCTTCCAGCGGTTCCAGCATGGGAAGGTGTGGTTGGGCCGCGTCCTCAATTTGCACCCGTCTGAACACGGGGCAAGCGCTGGACCTCGTGGGGACGTAGGTCTGCATCCCTAGGGATCTCGCCATCCGGCCCACCTGCTCACCGAAAGCCCTCGCGTTGTCCGTTGGCTGGGATCAGGGTTCCGCGTCACAGCCCGCATGGGAGGCGTTCTGTCCATGTTGAGGACAGGATGGATCCTGATCTTGTCGATCGAGGACCTCGCCATCTTCCATCTCGTCCCGACCACGGTTGAACCGTGTCTGGGATCACGGCGGTTGTGATTGTGGAGCGACCTGGATGTCGAAGGGATTTTTGGCATCTCTGTCGACACAGGAAGAGGTGTTCGCTTGGCCGGGGCCAGGGCGAGCCTCGTGGTCTGCCTGCCTTTGTCTGGCGAAGTTATGAAGAGTTGCCGGACCGAGGTCTGTCCCGGAGGAGCGAGGACGACGGTCTGGACAGAGTTCTCTGGCGACACGTGGTGCTCTACCCCTGTCTCCACAGCGAGAACAGGGGTAGGCGAAGAGTCGGGGCAGGAGACTGAAGACGATGACGTCAGAGTCCTGCGCCTCTTCGGTGAGGGAGGTCTCGAGGCAGCGGCCTCCAGAGACTTGCCCGGAGTCACAGGAACCAGGCCTCTGGTCTGGGCTCTACGGGCTTCTTGCTCCGACCTCTGGAAGGCTATCTCCATAGCCCGATCCGAGGGAGTCCTTGAGATGGTCGACCTCTGAGAGTAGCCCGACGCCATCGAGCTTGTCGACCGTCTGCGAGGTGGAGGCAGCTCGACCGTTTCGGTGGTCACGGTGCAAGGCCTCTTCGACACCGAAGTCTTTGTCGAGGAGACAGACTTGGTGGTGTTCTTCTCCTTCCGTGGACGCTTCCCGGCCGGGTGAGCGGTCGACACGGTGGGGACCGAAGCAGCCGCCTCGGATCCCAAGGAGGCAGATGGGACAGCCGTCGCCATCTGTGGAGGGCAGAGAGCACGCTCCGTGAGGTAGGCCTGAAGCCTGCGGGCTCTCGCTCTTCGAGTGGCGGTCGAGAAGGCCTGGCAGTGCCGGCAGGCAGGAACGACGTGTCCTCCCCCGAGACACCGAAGGCACTTCGAGTGACCGTCACAGTCCGGGATCTTGCTACCGCAGGATAAACACCTTTTGAAACTGGTTGTGGACATGCTATGCTCACACAACCAGCCGTATTTCCGATGTTGCCCAAGTGGCGGAAAACAAAGGAATGGCGTGGGCGCGCTGGAGGCGCCTTTTATGCCCTCCGGGTCGGCTGGGCGGAGCTACCGCCAAAAAGTTTTAAACTGGAAAAGTTTCCGTTGGAAGCCCGCGCTGGCGCGCAAACTTCATAAGTGTGCATTCACAGAGCTCTCGAAGAAGAATGTATAGTTATACTGGAAAACCAACTGAACTTGATTGAACAAAGTAGTCTCTTGGCATACAATATAAGTGTTTTGCTTATATTGACAGAATATCATTATCATTTCAATAGGGGAAATGCATAATTATTTCTGTATATTATTACAGTTTGGATAAGGAGGGTTGGGCTTTAGCACAGCAGTATAATCACCAGCTGCAGTAAATCTTGTCAGTCTGAGTCCCCTTCAGGGTGAGAAGGGCGGAATATAAATACTGTAAATAAATAAATATGACATCTTGGCTGATATTGATTGAAACAACATAACATAAAACTAGTCAGTATTTGAGACAGTTTTTCATGACCACTGTCTAGGAAGGTCTGGAAGTTGTAATCCAAAGTAACTTTTTCAAGCTCTGACAAATACGCACAAATGTGGCTAAAGGCATTACATCATGTGTTTTGTTAGCATTTTCTTTTTATAGCTTTTTCTTAAACATGTTCTTTATTTTTTAAAAATGCGTGAGTTCTGTACACTTTTCTTGCAATGTTCGTGTATGCTAGACCTTTAATGGCTTTCTTTCAAACTGTCCTAAAATGTTACGTGAGATACACCTACTTCGATGAAGGATTTCTCTAGTGGTATTTCTTGTTCTCTCAAAACCTTTCTCCACGATTGTTCATGAATTTCAACTTTGAGATCCATAAACTCTGAATGTTTCTGTCTTCTAATGACAGGTTCTCTTAAAAGATAATGATCAGCCTCTGTTCCTATCCATGGGGAAATTCCTCTCTAGCTCACATGGCATACATCTGTGAAATTAAAGGATACAGATCCTAGACATAGTTAGGCAAGTGTTCGTAATTGTAAGTTGCTGCCTTGAGATTATAGGTTTTCTACAACATATTTTTCTCTGAGCCCTGGGACTTTCTTTCATTACTAGCCCTGCAATCAAAATGCTGCTGTGCATTTTAGGTTTCTGAAAATTCTCCTGCTATTCAACTATCCCTTTTTAGTCCTTACTGTCTGCAAAGGTTTTTCTTTTCATTCTGAGCCTTTAGGATATGGTTGGCTACAAATTACTTATGCTGCTGCACATGAACAGAAAGTAATAATCTGAAATGATTTGGTGTGGTATCCGCATAGATGATTTATGCTTTCTTCCAAACTTTATGAAGTAATAATTTCAGCAGTTTCCAGTCTCTGGCTAATATAAAAAGATTTTTTTAAAAAAAACACCAAGATTTCAAGTTCAACCACAAACTCTTTATTATCGCAGAGTATTCTGCAAAGTAACTATAACTAAAGTAGGTATCCATGTAAAATTCAAGCATATAAATATAGTAATGGAAGCACCCATGGTTTCTTTTGGCACACATGACCGTAGTGTTAAATACATGAACTTAAGGTAATCATTCACTTTCCCCCTTCCATTGCTATGATAGCCCCTTATACACTGACATATAAAATCCATATGATCTGCTTGGAAATGGATCATATGGCAGTGTATACTGAGGGCCCTTCCACACAGCCACATAAGCCATAATATCAAGGCAGAAAGTCCCACAGTATCTACTTTGAAGCAGGTTATCTGAAGACATGCTGCTATATAATTCAGTTCAAAGCAGATAATGTGGGATTTTATTCAGCTGTGTGGAAGGGCCGTCAAAGCAGATCACGTGGATTATCTGCTTTAATAATGTGGATTATATGGCAGTGTAGAAGGGGTCTATGAGAACAAATTTTACTTCCACTGTGGTTTGTCCTTTTAAGCAGATACTGGATTGTAATAAGTGAGGAGTGCATGGCAGGGAATTGGACTGGGTGGCCCTTGTGGTCTCTTCCAATGCTGTGACATGCCAGTTTAAGAACTTGCAATAAATATAAAGCCAGACTCAGTAAGAAAATATCATTATCAATTCTGGGGTAAGAAGCCTTTCATAAGGTACCCTATTTCATAAGGTACTCATTTTGTTGTTGTCAAAAATCAACTCAAAAACCTGGATCCGACTTATCTGTGGGTTAATATCTGTAATGTGACTTAACTCTTATATAAGAAACAACCTCATTCTCTGGATAGAGTTGCAAAAAAACTTATTATCTCCTTTAAAGGAATCCCCCTCTATTTTTATCACCATGACACTGTTTCTGGCTTTTTTGAATGCCTGGTTGGGGAAATGGTGGTGGTGGCTTCAAGAAGCAGCTGGTCCTCTGAGGCAACATTAGAATTTGATTTTTCTTCCCTTTCAAACTCATTTGGGGGTTGAGTATGCTGAGTATACAGGGCCAAACGTTGGGCACTTGTCTCCTGGAATTCACTTACCTGAAAAGGAGAAGAAAGCTGTGTGGAAATGTCTAATTTTACAAGTGCTCTGGAAGCCAAAAAAGTAGTATGCTCAAAGCTATAAATTACCCATATTTACTTGAGTCTAATGCACCATCGATTATACTACGCACCTCAATTTTAAAATCTCTGAAACCCCAAAAAGTATTTATCATATTACCCAAATCTGATGTACACCCTAATTCAGTCAAAAAAGGTGAGTATTAGATTTGAGCAAATAAGGTATTCATCTTCTGTTAAGAGACACTGCGTAGAAAACCTGAAATCGTGTGGATAATATTGGAGAGCTTTTCAGTGTTCTGAATGTGAAGAAGGAAAGTATGATAGACGAGATGCTTTTATTATGTGAGGTATTGGAAAATAGTGGATTAGTCAATCAATTGCATATTAATAATGTATTAAAACATAGTTGTGGAGACAAGCTTTCAAGAGCTTAAAAAGAAAAAGGAGGAGTGCTATCACCAACTTCAGTAATGTGTAGCATAAATGGCATACATTTTGTTGACAGAAGTGTGAAAGCTGATGTTCATTTGCAATATGCTTAGTTCATGTGTATGCAAAAGACATTTGTGAAGACCGAAATCCATCTGAGCAGTTCTTTTAGTATCAACATGTGTATACATATTGCTACATGAATAATGGCTGCATTTACAGCAAATGTACTTCCTGTGTGTATATTCACTATGCCCAAAACATTGCTTCTATGTATCCATTTCACCAAAATGAGCAAATGTTAGCTGCATGCATCTTCTTAGTGTGTGTATTTGTAGTGTTTTTCTTAATAGTCATGTAGGGATTGGCGGAAAGGGAAATAATAGCATTCTTCGTCCATTGAACATCTCCCTCTTTTCATTCTGCTGTTTCTTTTAAAATGTGAATTCCTGCAGAGATGTGAGAGAACTGCCAGAGCTTGTGCATAAAACAGCGGAAGAATTGACAAAAACACAGATCGAATTTGTGTTATGGGGTGTTATACAAGATAGTGCAGGCTAATTTGAAATCTTCAGAAGTGTGTTTTCTGCATGACAGCAAGAAAGGCAAAGATAAAAGAAGCCACTTGGAAGGAAAATGGTTCTCTGATTCCATTCAAGGATTTGCTAGAGAAGGAAGTCTGCCTGACCTTTGGAAGATGAGTGTAAAGCAAACTGAACAGTCTAAGTGTGCATGAGAATGGGGCAGCATTTGAATTTAACTCTTCATTGTTTGCACATTAACTCAGAATCTATTTCTAGAAAACAAATATCTAACAGTTTAGTACTGCTAAATGCCAATAGCAGTGGTTCTCAATCCAGATATTTTGGGCTTCAACTCCCACAAATCCTACCATCTGGCAAATTGCCTGGGATTTCTGGGAGATATAGGCCAAAACACCCGAGGACCCACCAGTTGAGAACCACTGGCCTATAGTGATTTCAGTGTTGGATTAGGACATTGGAAATCAGAGTTTGAATCTGTGCTCAGCAATGTTAACCTACTGGATGACCCTTGGCAAATTACGTTCTCTTCCACACAGTAATATAACCCAGAATATCAAGGCAGATACCAGTATCTGCTTTGAACTGGATTATCTGAGTCCACACTGCCATATGATCCAGTTCAATGTGGGTTTTATAGGGCTGTATGGGAGTGACCTTTGGCTCCTTCCACACTGCCCCTATATCCCAGGATCTGATCCCAGATTATTTGTTTATCCCAGATTATCTGGCAGCGGAGACTCATATAGGCCTAATCCAATTTAAAGCAGATAATCTAGGATCTGATCCTAGGATATAGAACCCTTCCGCACAGTTGTATAACCCAGAATATCTTCTTTGAAGTGGGTTATCAAAGTTCACACTGCCATATAATCCAGTTCAATGTGGATTTTGTACAGCTGTGTGAAATTGGCCTAAGTCAGTGTTTCTTAAACTGTGCTCTTCCAGGTGTTTTATACTTAATCTCCCAGAAATCTCAGCCAGTTTACCAACTGTGAAAAATTGTGGGAGCTGAAGTCCAAAACATCTGGAGGAGCAATGGTTGAGAAACTCTGCTCTAAGTTTTAGAAGGTAGCAATAACAAACCTTCCCTGAATAATTTGTGCCAAAACCCTCATTATAGGGTTGTCATAAGTCAGTCAACTGGAAGGCACATAACAAAAGTGGGAAGCCAACCTTTGAATCCCATTCTTTTAAAAAAAAAATCTTACATTTTTATTCCAGCTTTCCTTCTGGGAGGTGATTAATATAGTATGACCTCCATATCCATGGGGAATATGTTCCTAGTCAGACCATGATTACCAGAAACCATAGATATGACCAAATGCCATTAAATTACCTGACATCTGTTCCCAACATTCCTTAGAGTCACTTTGGAGGACCTCAACATCAATAGCGGATGGCTCTATGGTAACTTCTGAGGGAATAATATTATAGAATCACTGCAAAGACCTTTCAAATTCCTAGAAGGACCATTCCTACCCAGGCATAAATAACTGAAACTGTGGACGTAGATTCTATGGTTATAAATATCTTACTGTATCATCCTTTACAGCCTCAGCCTCAGCAGAAGACAAATCCTTTTTGAACGAATCCCTGTGATAAAGTTTGGGGTTGTCATATGTAGAAAATGAACACACAACCCTTCATCCAAGGGACATACAATGATGTACAGGGTCCCCCCCCTTTTTTTTGTTTTATTCACACAAAACCATGTTAGGCAGGCAGAGTGACTGGCCAAGTTCATAAGAGCATTTTGTGGCCTTGTGTAGATCCAGTCTTAGGGTTCTTGCCATTTCCTATTTTGACATTTTAACCATTAATAGCCAGTTCTAAGAGGAGGTATGTTTTTCCCCTAGCAATTTTTCTGATTTAATTAGATCACTGTGCTTACCAACTATATCCCTTGAAGTTCTTTAGAATACAATTCCTATAATCCCATGATAGTCAAAGCTGAAAAGAGAGTTAAACAGTTAATGTAGTCATACATGTCTGGATTGAAGCCCTTGTTTATGCCAATATTTAGAATACCATATCTTATTTGAAAAGAAAAACTTAGTACCATTATGTGCTTGTTTATATTTGCCTTAATTTGGCCATTGGGTCTTGTGTCACTATGATATGGAAAATGCATTAGGAGAGAAGATGCCCAGAACTCTCCCTTTAGTGATGTTTTAAGGCCAAATTGAAATGAGATTAAACAGCCACAATTCTCGATATCTGCCAGGATGTGAGCCTCTCTGGTATTTTATCAGTGTTTAAATAAGAAGTGCAGGGTTAAGTTGGATAACATATCTCTGTTGACTTTCCTTGCTTTTAAGTAAATCAGCTATCAGTGTAGATATAATAGTCTTTGAGACTGACATTAAATGCTGTTGCTAACCTCTTCCAGATGTTGTTAAGTCTTGGATCCAACTAACGAAAATAATTCTTTTTTTCTCCCCCCCCCCCCATGTGTGTGTGAGAGAGAGCTTAACTTTGAAAATGTAGTTCAGTTACTTGTCAAAATACAGTTTACAGCTTATGATGAAATGAGAACAAATTCAGTGACTTAAAAAAAACAATAAAAATCCTTTTAATATTATTTTATCCCCTTTTGGTAGGAATGTAGCCATTAATCCTACTCTATTTCCAGGCTGCTTGGTTATAGCAAGTAATGAGTCTGAGCAGAGATGCAAGCTCCCTTGTGCATCTCAACATGTGTCTCTGCTATTTGTGGAGCAAAAAAAAGCATATTATAAAAAAATGTAGGCCTACCCATGGATGTTTTTCTCTACCAACTACATCTATAACTGACTTAATCCACATGCAGCTCTTTTTTGCTGCTTTGAATAGAAATAAGTGGAATGTTTGTTAAAACTGTATTTTAAATGTACCTCTGTATGAAGAAATGATACTTTAAAAATCAAAATTGTCAATGACAATGTATGAGAATATAAGAATGGATGTTCCTTGCACTGTAGGCTAAACAAAAAAATGTCAGTTTTTGTCACTGATTGGAGATAAGAGTGAGGTCTGGATAAAACTGGTCTTTCCCTGTTCAGTGCTGGAGCAAGCTGTCTTTGGCCTGTTAAGCCCTATACAGTTCCAGCCCAATTTATTTGTCTAAATGTATCTCCCTCTAAGATCCACCTTGGAATTTAAGATCATCGGGGAAGGCCCTGCTCTTGATCCCGCCACCCTCGCGACCATGACTGGCGGGGATGATAGACTGTTCCTTCTCAGTGGTGGCACCCCATCTGTGGAACACACTCCCTAATCATAGAATTATTGAGTTGGAAGAGACCTCATGGGCCATCCAGTCCAACCCCCTGCCAAATAGCAGGAAAATCACATTCAAAGCACCCCTGACAGATGGAATCAGGTTGGTCCCCTCTCTCCTATCCTTTAGGAAAAGGCTTAATTCATGGTTGTGGACCAAGCATTCGAGCAGCAGACACAGCAATAATGAAAACTATTTATTTGACCGACAACGGACAGACCTCAGACTATGACCTCGGATGTGAATTTGGATTTGGACTTAGATTTGTTAACTTTAAAATTGATGTTTTAATTTAATTTACTGTTTTAATTAATGTTTTAACCGCGATTTTATTGTTACTGTTTGTTGGGCATCTAATGACTGCCAGGTGTGAGCCATTCTGAGTTGTCATCATCATCATCGTCGTCCCCCCCCCCGAGGTGAGAAAGATGGGATATAAATGTCAAAATGAATAGATAAATAAAATGGAGAAAACCCCATGAGTCAAGCATATAAATCATGCAGTTGTATTTTCAATCCTAGATACAAATTTAAATGGAATGTATTCTTTGGAATAAACTAGTGCAAAATACAGGTTTTGAATAATCCCAACAAAAACACATTTTACATGGATAGCCACATGCAGTATGCTCAGGAAGTTCTCTGGATATATTGGAAACATACGAGAGAAATTAAATATATCTGATGAAATCACTTTTCATTCTTTCCCCCACAAGACCAAGGTAAATAAATACTGACAACCACAGAAACAGTCAATTGCAAAATGAACTATGGGGAAGTGGCATGAGATGTTCGTTGGCCAGGAATATGTGACCACAATATAGATTTGATATAGTCTTGCACCAGATGTCAGACCTTCATAAACACCCTCCCCTCAAACCTCCAGAATGCTGTGTCTGAAATTCATAGAAAACCATGCTAGTAGATGGGAGTGGATTTATCTGAACCTTTAAAAAGACTGAATTATATTTAGCTGAGGATATTTTGAGTCTGTATCTGCACAGCATAGTATAACGTATTGCAAAGGGATCTTATGGCACATTAAGAGTGCATATGCATTTTAGAATCAATGTCATTTGACACTGTTTAACTACTATGGCTCAATGTTATGGATTCCTCTGGGTTGTGCTTTAGTGAGGCACCAGCACTCTTTGGCAGAGAAGATTAAAGACCTTGTAAAACTGCAACTGCCATTATTCCATAGCATTGAGCCACAGCAGTCAAAATTGGTTTCAAATGGCATTAATTCTAAAATGTAAGCTGCAGAACTTGATCGAAAGGTTGGTGGTTCAAATCCACGGATGGGATGAGCTCTCGTTTTTAGCCCCTGCTTCTGCCAACCTAGCAGTTCAAAAACATACAAATGTGAGTAGATCAATAGGTACCACTTTGGCAGGAAGGTAATGGCACTCCATGCAGTCACTAATTTATTTGTTTATTTATTATATTTATATCCCACCTTTCTCTACCCTGAAGGGGACTCAAGTCGCTTTACAGATAGCAGTTAACCATAGAGTGAAGGGGTGTCAATATTTAGATCTTAAATGTACTGGGAGTTAACAGTCAATGACCAAATTCTGTTAGAAATGAAAACAGCAAAGATACAATGAATAAAACACAATCAGAAGAGTTTGCTGGTGATGTTCCGGTCTCTTCTACAGCAGCAGACTTCTCTAGCCCTGCAGGTCTTGTGGCCTTAGTTTTTATAGCTGCATCCTCCTGGAGTTGGTCACTCACTACCAGCTGGAGATGGCCTGGGGTTGCAGTCTTACTCATGAGGAGCATCAAGCCAGGAGCAGGAGAGCTTGCTGGTGATGTTCCAGCCTCCTATAGCAGCCACAGCAGCAGTATTTTGGGGAGTGGCGGTGATAGAAGTTTGATTTAATAATAATAATAATAATAATATTTGCCTCTTCTGCCCAAGGGTGCCTGTTTGTTGGAACCCTATGTACAGTTGTCACATGAACTAAAATAACAACAGTTTTTATGGACCTTTTTCCTAGAAGGGCAAGAATTTCTATAAACCATATCCCCCTGGTTTTTTAAAAAAGATCTGGTACTGTCTCTGTAAAAGGATGCATTTGGAAAAACTCAGCAATATTAATGATGCCATCATCATAGAAAACTTGAAACAGTCTTTAACGTTGTTGTATGCCTTCAAGTCACTTCCAATTTATGGTGACCCTAAAGTGAATCAATAATGGTGTTTTCTTTGGAAAATTTGTTGAGATGGGGGTTGTCTTTTGCTGGATTTACACTGCCCTATATCCCAGGATCTGATCCCTGATTATCTCTTTATCCCAGATTATCTCAAAGTGTAGACTCTGCCCCCTTCTAGACTGCCAGATAATCCAGGTTATCAAAACAGAAAATCCACATTATCCGATTTGAACTGGATTATCTTAGTCTACACTGCCATATAATCCAGTTCAAAGCAAATAGTGTGGATTTTATGGAGTTGTGTAGAAGAGGGCTCTTAGAACTCATTTCAAAGCAGACAATCTGGGATCAGATCCTGGGATATAGGGCAGTGTAGATCCTGCCTTTTGTTTTCCTCTGAGGCTGAGAGAATGTAGCTTACCTAGGTTACCAAATCATAAATTGAATTCTGATCTCCAGAGTCATAGTCCAATCTCCAAACCACTATATGGCGGGCTCTCCAGATGTTAACACACATCAAAACAAACTACAGCTAAAAACCAAATAAAAAGTTAAGCTATGGAGAAGAAACCATTAAAAATACAATCATTTTTGTACTTCACCCTTTCTTTATTTCGGTTGCTGTTTTCCTTACTTTTTGGAGACTGAAGTACAGGGAGAGTGTCACTTGCCTATATCACACTGGGCATTACTGATCAAAGAATACTGGCAGCTGAAGTTATCCTTATTCAAGACACAAGTGCATTTCTTGCCAGAGGGAAGTAGTTCACCGTGGTACCAAAATAATGAGAAGATACACATTTTTCCAATATACATTCAGCAGTAGAATATACCAGTCAAGATAAAGATGTTGAATGGGGGCAGAAGAGTGCAAATAATCCAAGAACAATGATAGTGAATAATGCTGAAATCAGTGGAGCTGATCTACTCTATAAAATAATTTTGACAACCTCTCAATGTCAAAATTAAATACTATGTTTATTACAGCAGTAAAAACAAATTGCACTATGCATCCTAAATTGCTTACTCATAATCAAACAGGCAAATGTGAACTGGTATTCA
This sequence comes from Anolis apletophallus, assembly GCA_030556195.1. NCBI lineage: Eukaryota > Metazoa > Chordata > Lepidosauria > Squamata > Anolidae > Anolis > Anolis apletophallus. Next base: position 88,822,270 of record JARBWK010000012.1, on the reverse strand, counting down.
TTCTTCTGCTACTTCATACTACCATGTTTTTCTTCACCTATTTGGGTCTCAGATCTTGGCATCTCCAGTTAACAGCAACTAGTAAATGATTGGGGAGGCTTCTGTTGAGACCCTAGGAAGCTTCTACACATAAGATCTAACCTTCTGTAAGGTGGCTCCTTAATACAATACCAAGAAGGGTTTTAACATTTCTCACCAAGCTTGAAGAGGAGAGAAATTTGGGTCTCAGGAGAGTGAATCAAACCATTAAGAGGCTGAAGCAAACTAGCAGGTGAAGTGCTGCAGTCCAATGAAAACTTTAGTTGTAAACAATGCTCAGTGAGCCTTGTTGTAAACACTTGGTGCTTCTAGAACAGACATGGGCAAACCTTTTTGACTTGGGGCTGCATTGTGGGACCAGCTGGGAGGGCTGGGCCAGGCCAAGAGTGTAGCTGGGCATGCACTGGGTAGAATGGGCAGGGAGGAAAGAGGGCCTGGGGGCATCCTCAGGTTGTCCTCCTGGCATAAGAATGGAGCTACTCGCCCCATCCTTATGCCAGGAGGAAAATGAGACATGTGGCAACTGCCCCTGATCCTTCCTGTTCTAGAAGTTCCTTCAAACTTCATGTTACTCATGAGCTCAGAAGATTAGTGTACTGCAAAAGACATTTCATCACAATTCTCCCTTCTGTAATAGCTGAGTTCCCACCAGGCTTTTTGGTGTTTTGTCTGCGTGCATGTGTGGCTGCTCACATGCCATTGTGATTATTCACTATTATGTTCTGATTATGATCCGAACATAGTAGCAGCTGAAATGCAGTTGAAGTTCAGACATTATTCACATTAATAAAACAGTCATGCAGCTTACTATTATTAAAGTGCCAGAAGCTTATAGCTATATCATTGTACTCATTTCTTGAAAATAATGTTTATTATTAAAAACTTGTAAAGTTTTGCTTTCTTTGCCTTTTTATTTATCAGAAAATAAAGTTTAAGTGTATGCAATGAGACAGCAGGCAGGGACCAAAAGAAGTTAAGCGCTACATCTCCAGCTAATTCAATATGATTGTAATGTGCATGGCTTCTACAGCTATTACTGTTGTATAACACAATGAGTGACAAACACTATTTAGCATACTGAATGGGGGCAGTGTCTCCAGCTTTAATCTAACTAATGCCCCCACTGCAAGATATAAATAGATTAAGTGAGGAAATCCAATATTTCCTCCATTTTCCCACTAGAGCGATACACATTAGTTGTTTCTTGCCATCTAATTGTATTACATGGCAGGGATGCGATAAAGGTTTAATGGCAGTTACAGTCATCTGTCACTTCCCTTTAGATGCATACTGCTCAATATGATTTACATGCATTGCACTGCAGAAACGTGCCCCTTTTGCAGAGATTGTAATTGCTAATGCATCACTAAAGTTTCATTGATGGACTTTCCTTTAATTGAGAGTTTTCTTTTTTATTGATATTGGAGAAAACAGAAAAAAGAAAACCATATCAGCATTAGGAAGATAAAACCAATCATGACTCAATACTGTTGCAGACCACTTCATGTTGGCTTTTTCAAATCATGATTTATGATTGTGAGTGCCCCAATTTATACTGCCTCTCTGAGGACTCTTCCCTACACTTCAACCATTGTGGATTTTTAAAAGTCTGCCCGCATCTGCCCCATCTCTTAGTCTAGATGAGCCAGATGGATTTGTTGTACCCTCTGAATTTCAGATTCCCATATCACCTGCTTTTCAAGCTAAGGTTTGTAGGGCTAAGTGATTTCAGGAGAAAGTTCTAGGCTATACTATATTTAAATACAGCAATGATATACAAGGATGCACAGCAATGTTTCCTGAAATGGAAAATTTCAAGAACTATAATTCCTACACTATAATGCCTATACTTAACGTTGCTAGTGGATGGTACTGTGCATGCCTACATCAACATCATCACCTGCAGTGGTGCAATGGGTTAAACCCTTGTGCCGGCAGAACTGTTGACCTGAAGGTCGGCAATTCAAATCCACGAGACGGGGTGAGCTGCCGACTGTCAACTCCAGCTTCCCATGCAGGGACATGAGAGAAGCCTCCTACAGGATGGTAAAACATCCCGACGTCCCCTGGGTAACATCTTTGCAGATGGCCAATTCTCTCACACCAGAAGCGACTTGCAGTTTTTCAATTCGTTCCTCACACACACACACACACACACACACACACAATCCTGTGATTGTGAGAGCCCTTGCATCAGAAACTTGAGTTTTTTAAAAAATAGGGCAGGAAGAGGACTTGTGATTATGTTAGAAGGAGCATGAAAGGCTTTATTCAGTATAGGGATGAATTCAAAGAAAAGGTGGGGGCTTCAACAAAATGCTTTGCTGTGTTCTCACATATGCTTTCCCCCCTCTGCTTCAGTGTTTTTATGTTTGTGTTTATGTTTGTGATCAATGCACACAGAGTTTCTCTGTTTCCTTCATGCCCATTCCATTGAGATAGAAGTACAAACTTGTATGTGTCAGTACAGATTCCCCAATCATAAGCTTGGAAGAGTGACTACTTAGACAAACACAAATATTAGAACAGCTATACTAGATTGGTTCCAGTACAGTATTCAGTTTCCATGGTGGCTGGTTAGATGCCTGTGGGAAGCCCTCAGACAAGAATAAATGTCTTTTTCCTCTGTTATTTTTATACCAACAGGTACACAGTGATATACTGGTGGAAGTATATAAAAGTATATGATATTCATATACGACAGCCATTAATAGCTTAATTCTACATGGGCTTTGTCAAAAATACTGTCTAGGATTTATGCACTGAAAGAACACTCCAGTTTTCACTTCTTTATCCTTTAAATATTTTCCTCCCATCCATTTGACAGTTTTGTACTGGCTTCTCCTTTTCCTTTGAGTGCCATTTTGTTCTGCTATATTTATTCCCACTGTCTGTCATTGTCTTTAACCCTCCTTCCATACATCAATTTCTGTATCAGTTCTGTTTTCTTGCCTGGGTCCATCCTTCACCCCATGCTCCCTTGTATTTTATACTGCAAGACTGTGGAATATTCTTTCTGGACTGTACTTTGTTTGGAATATGGAGAAAAAAGTTAGATAATTTTTGCCATTTGTACATAATTTATTAAGACGATTTCCCATTTTCTGTCTTTGCCTTTCAATTACAAATATCTAACTTCCCAGAGTATACTGACACCATTTCCTACTCAGGCTTTCTAGACTGCATAGAGGCTGATTCCATAAAATTTGAGGCAAAAGTGATTTAGTCTCTCTCTTTTTAAAAAAAAACCCCCATTATTGATCCATTCCAAATTTAACTTTACAGGCAGTCCCCAAGTTATGAACAAGATAGTTTCTGGACGTTTGTTCTTAAGTTTAATTTGTATGTAAGTTGGAACAAGTGCTTTTTGAGTGTAGCTCCAGCCAAAAATTTGGATAGCATAGGGAAGGGTTATCACCTTTGAGGTGTTTGTTTTGCAGACTGTACCCAAATTCAGAAGATTTCGCCTCATTTTCTGTCCCTATAATGATTGGATTTTGAAACATTTGGAAACAAGGATTATTAATAAGATTCAGTGCAGAAAGCTTTTCCACATGGTAACTCTTTCAGGGGTGACATTTTTCTCACTTCCTGTTTTCTCACCCCCCCCCCTTTGTAATTATGCCCCCTTCTACACTACTCGATAATCCAGGGAGAAAATCGACATTATCTTATTTAAACTGGATTATTTTAGTCTACACTGCCATATAATCCAATTCAAATCAGATAATGTGTATTTTCTACAGCTGTGTAGAAGGGGCCTATGAGTCATTTGTAAGTCAGGGACTGCCGTCCATTACTAGTTAACATTTGTTGTTGTTATGTACCTTCATGCCAATGTCCTATTAGACCACTATACAATGCTGTTTTACAATTGTTCATATCAGTGCATATAAAGAAATCTGTGAAGCAATTTATTAATTTGTGCCCATTGAATCCACTGGAATTTGGTGTCAGGATCTCCATGGTTGTTAAAATTAGTTGATATATTCAAAGGGATAGTAAAATGGTACCCCTTATCTATTATGCTATATATGTGTTAAATGTAATATTATATGGACATAACCATAATGCTGTTTAACAGCCACTGAGTTCTGAAGCACATACTGTACATTATATAACACAGGAGTCCTGTTTCACATCTTGAGTCACACCTATTGTCCCAGTTGGGAGTTTCCCAGTGTTTGTACTTATTATAGCAGAGACCACTCTCCAACATTAGTACTAAAAGGGTTACGATTCAGTTTCTTGTCAATTTCAGATTCAGTTTGGTTATTTGGGGTGGTGGTTAGGAAAGTTGCATTGGATAGACCACATCAGCTCTAGTTTCTGATACAGAACATGTGCCATTCAGTAGTTGCCATCTGCTCACCCACGGAAAACCGTATTTAATTATCTTCAGCACTGTAACAGGATTTTGCAACGTATAGTAACGGTGGTCTTACTATAGTACAGGGGTCTTGGGAACCACTGTACTATAGCCTTCTAGATATTGTTATACTGCAAATTTCCGCATTATTGTCTGTGTTAACGAAAGTTGCAATTTCAAGTTTAGATGGCAACTTTCCTCATTACTAGTTGTGTGATTAATGTTTCAGTCTCACATCTGGATGGCTGCACATTCTGCCCACACCTGTTTAGGATTTTAGAAGAAAGTATGAATGGGATGCATGTGTAATCAGGACTCACAATTACACTGGGAAGTATGTGCATGCAAATGCAAAGAGTCCCATCAACATCTTCTGTTTGCTGGGTAGAGGTCAAATGCAAGGGTAGTATGTGCACTCCCACTCTTTCCCCTTGTTCAGAGAACACATTTTGAAGACATTAACATAGCTAGTGGGTTATTTGGTGGGACCGAAAAGTACCTATGGAATCATGAAGATCTAAGTAATAACTGAAAGCAATCCCAATAATCCAGTCAATATACTGGCCAAATAGTTTGTGGTAAGTCAATAGTATATTAATCCTGATAACACATACATTCTTGGCTATTATAAATATGAAATGTATTTTGAAAACAAAACAGAAAACAGATCTAGCTCCGCAAGGCAACATTCTGTAGCCCATTAACAGTCTCCAGAGGCTTGTTACCCTCCAGCTGAATCTATTTTGGACTCCTGCTGAGACCTCATTTCAATCCTTATTCACTTTGCTGCACTTTATGCTTAGCTGTGAGGGAGGGATATACAGTTTGGCCTGGTATGAGGAGTAATTCAGTAATTTTATGCACTACTTTACTGACCCAGTGACTTCTATTAGTTCTAAGAAAGACAAGAAGAAAATGCAGTCCCAGCAATTTATCTCGTTCAATGGCGGGGGGAAACAGGAGGAATTGGTGAATCGTACTGTTAGTATTGTTGGAAAGGTGAGTGAAAATGATTCTGCCCAGAAATTTAACTTCTCGTGTTCAAAGTGGTTAGAAAAATATTTCATGTGAAAGGAGGGGATTCATTCAGGGGGAGAGAAGGAGTGTGCACTTGCATTTTCTCTCTCTGAATTTGCCAGCAAGGTAACTACAGCTATGGCATTATTATAGTCTTTTGCTAATTTGACAAGGTCATATCATGTGGTGCTGTCTGCATTGCAAACAATTACTAAAGGTTGTTGAGGCAGCTTCTGTGCTATGAATCACTAAATCATTAACTTCTTTGTCACTGAAAAAGTATCCTAGCTACTAGCCTGTCTCAATCAATATCCCCAGACAGAGTATCTGTGTCCTTTTTCTTTAATCTCCCCAAGGGGATGACTCAACCATTGCAGCACTTCCAAATCACTCAGCTAATGGGCACACAAGTGGGGACCCTGATTGTCCCTGACACCAACACAGCCACTTTTCTTCTTTGCATATCAATGCCATATATCTCTGTCGCAGAGGAGGCAAATTGAGTTATGGAAATGCTAAGTCTGCTTCTGAGACTACATTATATCGAATTTGGGGCCTGCAGACTTGATTCTGTTTAACATACCTGAGAATTTTAATATCCCCCTGAAAGCAGTTGTTTGTCATTCATTGTTAAGGCTGTCTAAATTAGCTCCAATATTGAGTCACATGATTTTTTTAAAAAAATCAGAAGAAAAACACCACCCCTTTCTTGCTCCTGCTCAACATTCTCAATCCCAGATAACCATGCTTAAGTATGCTTGAACCCTGATATTTTAATTTATCAAGGCAAGGAAAATAAATTTAAAAGAAAAGAGAGCGAGAGATGGAAATTGATGATGGCTCCTACAAATGTATGTATACAGTACACTGAAAGTGTATGATTTGACTGCCTAAATTCATCCCCTTGCATGCATAAGTGAGAAATTAAAGGAAGCAAAAGAACACAGTGAAGGTAAAAGATTGTAGTAACAACACCCTCTAGTGGTACTTGAGGATGAAAAAGTGCAAAGATCTCTCTTACGGTGTCTTTATTTCACATAGAACCAGATATTTGTGTATCACATTATTTTACATTACGATCATATATGCATTTCTAAATGTTCCATTTTTTATTTTTAAAAAGTAATTTAATTAATTTTGAATTTCCAGCCTGACTGCATTTTTAAATCTTCTGAAATTCAGTTGTGCCATGATATGTAGGTAAATAGAAAATATATGCACTACTAATTTAGCTACAACCTCTTTTAACTATTTAAGAAAAGACAGATAGTTACCGGAAATCCTCAATCCTATGATTAAGGACGTGAAGGTCAGTTTCAGCCATTTCCTTAAGAGGGTCTTAATCATACTTTAAACTACCCTTCAATTATTTTAGTCATTTTGACAGTTGTTTGCCATAGGAGAGGGATTGATCTGTATGTTTTCTGGTGTACATTTGAAGGAAATGTAGTTTTATAAAATTTTAAATTGCTATATAGGACTATATATAGGACTCTGTAGAAGGTAAACAGAGAAAATTACAGCTTGGAGACGTAGCTGCCAGCAGTTTAAGGAGTACCCTTCATGCCAGTCTTCCTGTAGAGCATTCTTGCTATAACTTGTAACCAAAAGATAAGCTAGTGCCTGTCTCATCCCCGCCAGACGCATTTGCGATGTTGATGGGAGCAAAAGCAGGGCCTCCCCGGATGATCTTAGATTACGAGGTGGGATGTAGAGGTGGAAGTGTTCGGACAAGTAAGCTGGGCCAGAACCGTATAGAGTATTAATTGATGTATTAACATCAATCAAATGCCCTTTTCAGTTTCTGTAAAATAATATAAGATTGTGACCCCATTTTGGGGGCATGGCAGTCTTTTCATGCCTAGAGCACCACTGCCATCATTTGCTTTGGCCGGCAAACAAAGCTATTCTTCAGAGAGATTCAACTCTTGGGTGTGTCCTTCCACGCTGCCCTTCCAAGCCAGTAGGGGGACTTCTGAGAATGTGCAAAGTGCATGCCCCTTCACAGTCAGCCCTTAACATTTGCGGTTTTGACATTTTCAAAATTACTTATTCATGGATTTGATTAGTGTATTCTATCTAGGAATCACCAGGTCTCCCAATGTGAAGTTGACCATAATAAGAGATGATAGATGAGAGAGTCTTAAAGAGAAACCTTTTCTAGAAATGTGTAGGTTCTTCAGCATGATTTCTAGAGAAGTGTGGGTTTTTTAATTAACCATTTTTCCACTTTTGCGGAGGTCCTGTGTCCCTAATCCCAGCCAATCTGGAAAGCCCATTGTATTAATCAAACAGTAAGTGACATTAAAATGCAGTTCATTTTCTATCAAATTGCAAGAAAGAACTGACACCCAAAAATTGATGCCAGAGCCACCATACTTTATAGCAGCCTTCTTTAGTGACAGATGTATCACTACCTACTCACAGGAAGCTGGAGAAGTCCTCTGTGTATTCTTCTCTTTCTTTAATGTGCCTCTAAAGTGCTTAGAAGTTTGTTTGCAGCTGACCTGCCCTTGCTCTTTTCCAATTTTTGCCTCTATACTTGTAAAATTATACTTTAGTGGTCACCAGAGTTTGAAATCAATGAAAGCTCTTCTCACATTATTGCAGTACGGATGCTTAAAGACTACTCACCCTGTCTCTCTTTTTAAAGTCAATTTTGTGCTTAATGAAATTAAAGTTTCATCAGGGTCGTCATTTCACTTGTAGTTTTATATAATCATCACTCACTTAAGGTGACTATAGAGTGTCGGACAAGATGTAATCAATGTGGCTAAGTATTGATTAGTGGAAGATAAATAAGAATTTTAACATATACTGTACACACAAAACTAGCTGAAGACTTTTTTACTGTTGAAGTGCAAAAATATGCATGTGCAATTAAATTTTGTGGTGACTGAAATCTTTCTTTCCCAGCATCCAAAACTTGTGGTTTTGATTGTCATCAATCTTACGAAGACCCTACATATGAGAGACCTTCCAAGACACTCATCAACATCATTAACATCATTAGTCAGGTCCTGCAAACTCAGGAAGGTGATTTCTACATTTTGTTCACCAGGAATATAGTCTTTGTAGCTTTTCCCCTATTGCATCGCACTTTACCAAGCATTATCATATTTTCTAGTGAGTCCAGTTACAACTCCCAGTTGGGACATTTTGGCTTCTACAGAGAGTTCAGGCTTGATTTTCCCCATTTATTGGTCATTTGGGAAGTCCATGTTCTCTTTAGAACTCTATTCCAGAACAATACTTCAAACAAATATATTCTTTTCCTATTGGATGTATTCACTTTCTAACTTGCACCAACATACATAGAAAATTGGGGAAATGATGGCATGGATAATTATGCCTTTGGTATTCAATGTTTTATCTTTGCAACAGAATATCTTATCTAGTTCCTTCATATCTGGCTTTCTAAGACCTAATCTCCTTCTGGGTTCTTGACTACAATCTTCATTATGATAACAATCCAAGTCTTTATGCCACCTTCTTTGACTTTCCTCAATAGTCATTCCAAGTCTTAGCCATTTTCTGCTAGTAATATGGTGTCATCTAGATATCTGAAATTCTTAACGTTGTGTCCTCATGCCTTCTGCCAAATCTTATCTAGTTCTGTGTATAAATAAAACATATAAGATGACACAATACAAGCTTGCCTGCCAATGGAAAACCATTCTTTATTTTTTTTTAAGTGGGCTCTTGTCCTCAGTATAGGATGGTCAGTTATCGTGACATGCACATTTCTTTTAAAGTGACTTCATAATTTGCATAATCAGAGATTTTGCATGAATCTGTAAAGCATTGACGTTCATTGATGTGCCCTATTATGTTTGCAATATGATCCCTAATGCCTCTTCCTTTCTGAATCTAAGTTGGATATCTGGAATTTCTCACTAGGTAAAAATTTTTGTTCTAAAAATTTGAGCACTACTTTTCTTGCATGGGATATGAATGCAATCATTTTTTAAGAAGCACAGTTAGACACATTGTTCTACCATTTGAAAGACAGTGGCCATGATTCTACATCTAGCATATATTTCATAACATAGCATCTCCTTGTCAGCACCAGAAGACATCTTTCAAAGATCCTGAGGCATGCTGTCCCAGATGTCTTCAGGCTAGGAAGATGATCAAGCAGCAGTGGTATGCAATTTGTAGGTGAAGGAAGAGAGCTGATTTTCCACTCCTAAATTCACTGAAGATCTAGGAGGACAAGGTCAGATTTCTTTTTCCAGCTGTAGAACTGCAACCCAGGGCCTGGTGCTATCTGGGTGCTCACTTTTGAGCCACAATAAATTGCCAGGACACTGTGCTCTGCAGTAGACAGAGTAAAGGAGACAGTGAAAACTTCATATGTACCAATCAAAAAATGCCATATATCTGTTCACGTAGAACCTTATTTTAAATAGACTGTGCTTATTTTGCCATGAAATGCAGCAAAAAAAATTAAAAGGTGGTAGTAATTTTGATGCAGTTCACCTCCTAGAAATATAGATAAAGGGTTGCTGTAATCTTGGTAGCTTCTACTAAACAGCCACCTATCTGCTCTTTTTATTTGCTTGAAATATTGTGATGGGAAGGAAAAATGTTTGTGAGACACTGCATACAATTAAGGAGCAAATTCCTAAACCTGTGCGCTAACTCTGCCGCCAGCACAGCTTCTGGGTCTGAATTGAAATCTTTGATGACCAGAACAGGCGACTACAAAGAGCTCTTTGAAAAATCCTGCAAAGTCCCAGTTTAGTTACTAAAATGTTTCCACAATTTATTTTTCTAGGATCTCTTCCATGACTGCTTGCTCATAAAGACAAGGCTGTCGAAGGAAACTGGTGCTTTTGTAGAGTGAAGTGGAGGGAGTTTGTTCTGTTGGTTTATAGAATGAGCTTCAAGTTAAATAAGCTATTTTTAAAGAATCAAATTCTCAATACGAAGCAGCTACTCTACTAAGGAAATGAGGAGTTCTCCCACTACTTGGTACACACATACTAGGTTAGAAGTTGGAGGTGGAGAACTATGCCTGTTCTTGCTGCAGTTTAACCTTGATCGCCTGTCAGTGGTGGTAATATTTTTGTTGCAAGGAAGCTGATATGTTGTTTATTGAAGCAAATATCATGTGCTTGGTTTATTTTCTAAGGGCAAACACTTTTATTTAACGTTAGTGTAAATAAGATTGATTTTCTGCCCTCTATATTTTCTGCTTGAACTACAGGTACAGTAAGAACGAAAGGGAGAATGTCAAATGATACACATGGTAAGGCATGCTATAAATCTTAGAGCATGCACATAGACATGTATTATAGTATACAACCACAGTTTGATGATTACATTAACAACGGACTGTCTATACACACACACACACACACACACACACACATATATATATAATGTGTTATGTGTGTATATATGTATCTATCTATATCTATATCTATATAAACACACACATACACATACACACCGTGTCTATGTATGTGTGTATGTTTATATAGATATAGATAGATACATATGTACACACATAACACACTCACGGATACATACACACACGCTCACGGTATATACATATATATATATACAGTCATGGTTATTGGTTATTTAGGCTGTGAACAAATGCACATGGGAAAGAACATTTGCTGTATGTGCCTTCTATGTTCTTGGCACATTGGTTCCATTCCAGAATTACACAGGGACATTGATTCTCTTAAGTTTTTCAACATTAGCAGTGCATAGTTATCCTTATAGAGTATTCATTGCCAGAAGTCTATAATCCCTCTTTGATGCTGGGGTTTGTTTGTTTTTGTTTTTTTGGTACTGTTCCATTATCCAGACAGACTTCAAAATGGAGTCTAGACTGAGAAGAATAGTCAATTTTATAGGAGGGGAGTTACGATTTTTGCTGGTTACCCCCCCCCCCCCCCCGGGAAATGGTTTAACTGGCTTTTAAATGGCTTTTAAAGTAATCAACAATGAATTAGCCTGATAAAATTTGATGCTTAAAATAAATACAAATTTCATTTGTAAAATTGGATGGATACTCAAAGGAAATTGGACTAGGAGGTAGGGATTCCAAGCTATTCCGCAGGCTACATAGCTGTATCTGTTGCAAAACTCACAGAATGTTGCACCTCAGATCATGGACAGCCCCTCTAGATCACACACACACAGGCGGATGCAATAAATGTACTTTTATTCAGAATAAAGGATGAAGAATAGTCCAAGGAAGTAAGAATTAAAGCAATCAAAAATAGTCCAATAAAGTCCTGTAGCTGCAAGCCCAAGCAGCTTAAATCCCAAGGAAAGCAAAGTTCCAAAACAAGGCAAACTGCTCCGGCGGTCAAACGTGGTACTTGAGGTAAACTGCAACGGCGGTCAACATTTTATTTATTTATTTATTTATTAACTTCGATTTAGTATACCGCTCACTCCGGAGCTCAGAGCGGTTTACAGAAGAAGCATAAACACCGTGAGTAATAAAACAGATTAAACAGTTAAAACACATTAAACATCAAAGCAGTTAAAACATATTAAAAACACTAGCCCTCAGCGAAGGCGGGGGGACGAGATAAGAATCTGGGGGGGGGGGAATAGGCGGCATGGCACACAGTGTGGTTGAGTTAAGGGCCAAACGCCTTCCTAAAGAGCCAAGTCTTCAAGGCCTTGCGGAAGGGCAGAAGAGCGCGGATGGCGCGGATCTCCTCCGGGAGGCCGTTCCAGAGACTTGGGGCAGCTACAGAGAATGCCCTCCACCATGTAGTGGCCAGTCTGCAGGTTCCAAGGGAAGGCACCTCAAGGAGGTTAAGCTCCTCAGAGCGCAGTGATCTCGCGGGCACATAAGGGGTAAGTCGCTCCCTCAGGTACACTGGCCCCAAACCATAGATGGCCTTAAAGGTGAGAACTAACACCTTGAAGAGGACCCAGAATTCAATCGGAAGCCAGTGCAGCTCGCGCAGGAGTGGGGTCGCGCGGTCAGATCTTGCAGCACCCAGGAGGAGGCGGGCTGCGGCGTGCTGCACTAGCTTAAGCTTCCGGATCATTGACAAGGGAAGGCCAATGTAGAGCGCATTACAGTAATCGAGTCTCGAGATGACCGTGGCTTGGATCACCGTAGCAAGGTCGCGTTGGGAGAGGTAGGGAGCCAGGCGCTTAGCCAACCGTAGGTGGTAGAATGCTGTCCTGCAGGTGCAGCCAATCTGCTCCTCCATGGACAGGTGGGCGCCCAGCCGGACCCCAGACTTTTACCAATGGCTGAGGGCAGAGGGCCACACCATCGAAAGTTGGCAACTGGGTCACTACCCCCGGGCGGCCCAGCCACAAGATCTCCGTCTTCGCGGGTTCACCTTCAACTTACTGGCTCGCAGCCATCCAGTAACGGCTTCAAGGCAAAGATGGAAATTATCGGGTACAGAGACTGCCCCGGGGTCCAACCTCAGAATGAGCTGGGTATCATCAGCGTACTGATGACACTCCAGCCCAAAACTCCGTACCAGTTGGGTGAGTGGTCGCATATAGATGTTAAATAACAGCGGGAGAGGATAGCCCCCTGAGGCACCCCGCAACTCAGCGGGAGCCTCCGGAGACCGCCCCTCCCCACTTCACTCGCTGCTGGCGGCGTTGGAGGAAGGAGGACAGCCAGTTGAGGGCTGTCCCCTCACTCCCGCCACCGCCAGGCGGTGTATCAAAAGTTGGTGTCGACGGTATCAAACGCTGCCGTGAGGTCCAATAACACGAGCAGCGCCGATCCACCTCGGTCCAAGTGGCAGCGGAGTAGGTCTGTGATGGAGACCAGGACAGTCTCCGTCCCATGGCCTGAACGGAAGCCGGACTGGAAGGGGTCTAGCCAGGTTGCGTCATCCAAGAAGGTCTGCAGCTGGTCCATTGCTGCCCTCTCAATCACCTTGCCCAGGTACGGAAGGTTCGACACTGGGCGGTAATTGGAGGGAGCCGCGGGGTCTAATCCGGGCTTCTTCAGCAATGGACTGACCACCGCCTCTTTTAGCTCCTCTGGAAAAGCCCCTTGCTCATGAACTTGAGTCTGTACCGCTCCGGCAGTCAGCTTGAGCCTGGAGACTTGAACATGAGACTTGATCAAGCTGAACGTAGCTTCAGGTCTGACTAGAATCCCCTGGGCAGAAGCTAATAAGGAGAACTAGTTTCGATGTGCCCATCGCACCCCCTTCCTCAAGCTCTATGTTTTCCTAGAATCCTTGATACTAGCCCTTCGGTCAAATTCCATCTCATTAGCAGACCCAGGTGCATTACTATCAGAGTGAGAAGCAGGAAACTCCCTTTCTCTGGAATGCTCATCTGGAAAGGGAGTAGAAACTCTCTCTTGGGAACCAAGGCCACCAGGCCTCTCATAGTCTGATTCAGAATCAGCTTCCATGGAATCCTCAGTAAACTCATCTGCAGTCCTATATCCCTCTAGCCATTCATCATCCCATTGCAAACTCTCGTTTGGAGACCCATACCCATCTGGCCATTCATCCTCTCCAAACTGGCCCTGATCAGCTGGGACCTCCGGTGCCTGATTCTGAGCACTGGGCTGACTAGGCTGGAACACCACACAGAATACTCCAAGCCCTCTTCTCTTTGAAAAAATAGAGTGCCAGAATGTGCCAATTTTCTGACATTCATGCTCTGATTGTATAGTCGGGCATTTATGTGTAAACCTATTGGTAAAAGTTTCCCCTTGACATTAAATCTAGTCGTGCCTGACTCTGGGGGGGGGGTGCTCATCTCCATTTCCAAGCCAAAGAGCTGGTGTTGTCCATAGACACCTCCAAGGTCACGTGGCCAGCATGACTGCATAGAGTACCATTACCTTCCCGCTGGAGCAGTATCTATTGATCTACTCACATTTGTATGTTTTGAACTGCTATGTTGGCAGAAACTGGGGGCTAATAGCAGGAGCTTACTCCGCTCCCCAGATTTGAACCACCAACCTTTTGGTCCTCAAGTTCAGCAGCTCAGCGGTATATCCTGCTGTACCACCTGGAGCTCCTATTCGACTCAGTGAAATTCACGGCTAAGGAGGAGTGTGCAGTTCCTATAAAGAAAGTCATCTGAGAAATGCATTGATAAATCACACTGATTTTCTGAAGGATGACGGTGGTTAGTATAAAAGGTTTTTTTTCCCATTGAGTGTAAGATCATGGTTTGGTGTCAGTGGAACTTTACTGTGTAGAACAGTTACTGTAAAATCTATACTGTGGGAAAGACCAATGATGAATAAGAATGGTTTTGTGAAGATTTAGTGACTGATTTAGTGAAAAGAGCGTTTTGACTTAAGCTTACAGTGAGAAGCTATGGGTCTGCTTTCAGAGGCAGGATTTGTCCTGTGGCAAAATCTATAACATCAGTTTGTGAAAGGCCATTGGCATTAGGTAGTTCTTCACAGGAGTTGTTCAGATGTCTTTCATACAATGGTTCTGCTTCCATGGCTTGTGGTTGCAGATTAAATGTGAATGCTGGCGTTATATGTTTTAAGAGAGGGGAGGGAAAGGGAAAGGAGGAAGAAGGAGATGATGAAGAACAGATTGTTTATTTTGGGTACTTGATGTGGGACAAAATGGCAGTGTTATTTTTTGCTTTTCCACATGCTCATCCTAAGCAAGTTCCCTCTATACATTCTTAAAAGGTGAAGAAAATATTTATTACATCCCCCCCCCCCCAAAGGGTTATAGCATAATCCATAATTTTGGCCCTAGACTTATATGGGATAATATATGGTAAGTAGTATCACAATGCTGTTCAAATATCACTTTTTATATATTCATTTTTGGGGCCACCAGTTCCTTTTCTACATGTTTTCAGTGTATGCTTCACACCAGTACTTGTTTGTACATTTGTAGCGTATTACATCAATATTTTAAAAGGAAAAGTTAACTTGTGCTGAACAAATTGTTGTCACAGTTGGCTCCAAGGCTTTTTTGCTTTCCACATTAGGGAGGTGTTTTGTCTCTGGCTTTTCTCCCTGTCTAGTTGATATTTGATGCTGCTGCTTGAAGAAGTAGTAGACCATTATACTATAATCACAGGCTTGAGAGGAGTTGCTTTTTTCTCAATTTATTTGTTCTCTCTAGCTGTTGACCTTTAAGTATTAAAACAAAATCAGTGTGTTGAAAGATGACCTGTATATAAACCCAGAGTCCCAATGATGCTTAAAATTCATCCCAGTTCTCTTTGGAATGCTGTTATGAAGTGAACTCTATAAAGAAGCACTTAAATGAACAGTGTGTGTGTGTGTTTTCCTTCCTAAAGGAAAAAAAAGCTAAGCCTGATATATTAGTAGCCAACACAAGAGAACAAAAACAAAATAAGCTAATAATCTACTAAAGTCCAATGACTGGGGAAATAGAGGAATTGCAGGTTTATTGCGGGGTGACTTATAAACTATTTTTGTAATTTTATTATCAAAATATAATATAATATATGTATTATAATATATAATAATATATTATTATATATTAGCTGTCATTTGATGTAACTTCATTTTCTTGGATAGTATTGAAGAAGAGGAAGGGAAGAAAGAAAGGTATTCTGGAAAAAATACCAGTGTCTGTCTCCTAGGGATTACTACCCAGGCTGGTAAGATTGACGGACCTATGACATGGTGATAGCAGTTGGCAGAATAATGCATTCTTCAGATACAACAACAACCAGGATTTTCTTGATAGAGGAAATACTATATATAAGGTTTGTAAGATGATAGCATAAACATAAAGGCTTAGGATATATGCTTTCCTCTCAGAACATTTCCATTGTTTGACCCTCATTACTACTTAACAAGGATTAGACAGATTCATGGATACCAAGGAAATCAGTAGTTACTGAAATGGACATCCAAGTGCCACCTCAGTGTTGATGGAGGCAGGCAGGATTTTCCCCGGGTACTGGTTGTGGGGGGTCGGGAGCAGGTGAGGGTTTTGCCCTCCTTTCTGCTAGAGTTCCCTGTGTACAACTGGTGGGCCACTGTGTGACACAGAATGCTGGACTAGATGGGCTGAGGCCCGATTCAGCATGGCTCTTCTTATGTTCTTATGTTCTAGGTAATAGCAGCTGCAGCAATGTTGAGAAACAGGTGAGATTTCAGGCAAGATCCAAAATACTCTCACATTTAATTACATTGTCTTATTTTATGCATTTGTCACTTTGCTTTTTAACAAGTGCTGTTAAATACAGTGAAATTTTCTTACTCCATATTTTCTTAACTCATCTTAAATAATTAGAAATTTTGATACTTTTTTCTGCCCCTCCTACTTCTGCAATGGTTCAAAGTATCTTGTTTGTGCTATATAAATAGCATTTATGTTTGTTTGAAGTTTTACTCTTTCCCAGAACAATTTGGATAAAAGACACCCTTATAAAAGGTTGTATTTCAATTTCTGCCGGTGTGAAAATGAAAAAAGAAAGGTTCTCCCTTTGGGAGAAAACACTTTTAAAAAAACAAAACACCAGGAGATTGGTAAATGAACAGGCTTTGCCAACCCAGATTCCAAAAGGAAGATGTAGCAAGAAGGTTCCCAAGAGCAATTCCTAAGGTGTACACTCAAAGTGATTATATTTATTTAAGGATTTAGGTAATGCATAGAGTATATTTAGAAACACTTCTGCCTGCAGATGGACAGGAAGAGAGATCAATCTGCGTTTGCTTTTCAATATACTGTAGTCCTTGTCCTTGTGACAGACCAATATTATTTTGAAGGACTGCCAGACGGAGAAGCATCATATCAAACTCCTTGGTTATTCAAAAAACAATTCAGGTATAATAATTTTATAGCTTTTCCTTCACAGTAATATAATGATCACAACACAGTTAAACAAATAAAATATCTGACAGATGAAGGAAATATATAAAACTCTCTAAACTTTCAGAAATAAAGAAAATAAGAAAGAGTCTGGCAGTAATGGCACAGTGCAGACCATGACATTATTGATATCCTACAGTGGTGCACAAGATCTCAAATCTAGAAATTAGTGATTTTTAAAATTAAAATGGAGGCTGCTGAGATAAATACAGTGTTTCATAAACAGATTTATTTTTGTCTCCACTTTCTCCTTCAGTTTTCCCACAACACCACAGCAGATTTTGAGCAGAAGTGTGATGAGCTGTAAATGGCAGAGCTCATCTGTCGTTTGGATGGAAATTGTTCCATTAGTGGGAGGCCACCAGATTTTCAAATAAAATCAAACTCACAAACCAGCCACAGTGTAACTACACACTCTTTTTTTTTTACTGAAGTACATTATCCAGTGTAATGATGCTCAGTGTAAAAGGGGATACTGCTTTCTATTGATTTCAAAACCAGCTGAACAGAATTCAGAAATTCTAAAGCTGTGAAAAGAATTGAAGACAGATAATGCATTATCTGTCATTGCTATTTTCATTGAGGAGACACCTTTTGAGGAGGAGGGTTTCATTAATCATGAAGGCTCTTCATGGTTTCAGGAACACTAAAAAATCAACGTTTCTGACTGCAGGTAAAACCTTCACAGATGAAAGACACTTTCCTCTCCAAAAAATTATCCTCTGTGTATGGAGGGCAGAAGTGATGGATGTACTGAATGTAATTGGAGGAAGTAGTCTTTGGGCAAGTATTGGTTCAATTTGTTAGATTGGTTTGTTCATACTTGATTGTCTGAGTTCTCACATTGGTTGAGATAATTCTGTTTTTTCTGATTTATATTATGGGTGTCATTATTATTGCTGTTAGTCATGATGGGCAAGGTAGCTAAATCTGTATTGCAGTCTGGGGCTGGTGAACACCTTTATTAAGCTATGCTTTATTAGGCTTGAACTCATGGGTTGGATAGGACTCATGGGTGGGATAGGAAATAGGTTTTGGAATCAACCTTCCTCACTGAGAACTGATAGATGCCATGAAAGATCCCTCTCCATCATATTTGTGTGGATCTGGAGGCAGTGCTTACATCTTCAGTTCCCTCATCCAATTCTTAGTGATTCTAGTGGTTTATTCAGGCATATTGCCTATAACATTACATTCCCCCCTGTTGGTTTCCCACTTTGTAGATTCTGTTAAATGCTAATTAATAAAATGTGGCCCCGAATAAATCATTTTTACATCATGTCTCTTATTTGTTCCTCAGGGTACCATGATAAAAGTGTAATCAAAAGCCAGAAAAAAGCATCACGACTACTTGAAGTCATTCTCTCTACATCTCTGGTTCCCAGTCTGTGGGCTACAGTCTGCTAGTGTGCTGCGAGACTTAAAATAAGGTCTGCGGCTCTAGATTATTAAATATGGTTTTCTGTGGGTGAGCAGATGGTGACTACTAGATGGCATATGTTGTGTATCAGAAACTAGAGCTGATGTGGTCTATCCAATGCAATTTTCTGAACCAGCACTCCAAATAACCAAACTGAACTGATTCGTAAATCAGAGTGGTCCCTGCTCAAAAAAGGTTGGGAACCACTGCTCTAAACGGATAATAGTTCTATTTCACCATTGTTGAGTTTTCACACTTGTGATCATTTAATCCTCCCATAAACACACCTGGCTCTTATTTTATCTATTTGTTTTGTTTTGACACAAAGGCCATTATATTCTCCACAATCTCTGCCACTTTTAAATCTCTGTCTTTACCCCCAAACTACTATTTCCTTATCTGTTCTATCTTAAAGAAAATCCTTCTTAGGTGTTATTAAATTGATTTTTCTGATGAGTGATAAATTGGACTTTTTTTTAGTTGTATCCCATTTTAAAACACAAACACATACATTTCTGTGCCACAATGGTTTCAAGTCAGCAATACTCTGTGTATAAATAGCTGAGCAAACTTGAAGCCTGTCTTCTAGATAAAGTGTAACCTCAATGCCTTGAATAACAAAATATTTTCGAAGCATTTGTATTCCTTGCTTCTTCCAACAAACCTATATTCATATTTGTCTTTTGTCCTGCTGCCATGCAAGGCCAATGCCTTCAAATACCATTTTACTCCTGTGACATAAGAAATGACATTTCTGTCTGTATCTGTTTAAAACCATTAAGGAATACTCATTTCCCTCTATAGCCTTCTTTAGACTCTCAAACGCTCTCTATTTCACTCTGAAGCCTTCAGCCTTTGTAGTTTACTACCCTCTGTGCAACAGAAGGAAGAGGCTCGCATCCCATCAAAGTAGCTATATCTATTTCTGTTCATTTCAATTCTGCTGCATCCCATCCAGATTTTTTATTTTTAAATCTCAAGCCAGACTGTTTTGGTAAAAATATTCATACATGGATAGACAGCACATGGCCCCTCAAAATTATTTTAGACCCACATTGTTCACCATCACTTCCCAACTCTTTTTGGAGGACTGTATGGTTGCTACCATTGAGGAACTAGAATTGAGGAGGAGGAAATAGATGTTAATGTTTCCTTTAAGACAAGGAATAGTTTTCCCCAGACATACCTGAGGGAAATTTAGAATGGTATTTGACTTGGTAATCTTTCTGCCCACCTGAACTCAGCAGGATTTCAACCACATAGACTTTGTTGTCTAATAATAGTATTTGTAATGAACCATATTATGAGCAGAATATATACTATTCATTATTCATTAGTCAATTGTATTATCAAGTGAGTCAAGTAGATGCCATAAAGCTATGATGCCTGGCCCAGATATGTCATCAACAATACAACAATTGTGTCATTTTAAAATTATTTGATCCCTCCATGCACTAAAGATGTGAATGATACCAATAATTTCAATCTATACTTAAATATGGGCTTGGTTTTGCTAACAACATATTCACCATTTTTATGATGGAATGGGAAATTATATTAAGCTTTACATTACAATTTAAATATCCCACATTGGTTATGATGTACAATTCGGTGCATTTCCTACTTAAAAATTAATTGCATTATTTTTTTTCTTCTTATTTGCCATCAAATTGACGTTGACTTATGGTGACACCATAAATTAGAGATATCTGAAATTTCTGTGTGGCCACGGTAGTCCACACTATGGTTACATCCCATATAGACTGCTGTAACGCGCTCTATGTGAGGCTGCCTTTGAAGACTGTTCAGAAGCTTCAAATGGTCCAACAGGCGGTAGCCAGGTTACTAACTGGAGTGGCGTTCAGGGAGCACACTACTCCTCTGTTGTGCCAACTCCACTAGCTGCCAGTTTTCTACTGGGCACAATTCAAAGTGCTGGCTTTAGCCTCTAAAGCCCAATAATCATCATCATCATCATCATCGTCATTGTTGTCGTCATCGTCATCATCATCTTTATTTGTACCCCGCCCCCATCTCTCGGGGCAGCTCACATGAGGCCAAGCCCAAACAACAAATTACAATAAAATAAACTCAAAAACATCAGCAATAACACAATAACAGTACATACATATAAATAAAAACAATATACAACTATATGTAAGAATCACAAGGACAGGGCAGGCCGCAGGCACACATATAATGTGTTAAAAACCCAGGGTGAGATAAGTGGAATAGCACCCTTTACTGGGGGGGGGGGGGATAGACTCCAAGAACGGGGCATGGAGGAGAGCAATGCTAGACATTACATATTTAGAAAGTAAATGGTTCTGGTCCCAGTTTACCTGTCCAAACACACCTATGAACCAGCTAGGTGTTTCAGATCATCTGTGGAAGCCATGCTCTCAGTCCCGCCTTCTTCGCAGATGCAACTGGTGGGGACGAGAGATAGGGCCTTCTCAGCGGTGGCTATGAAACACCCTCCCTAGGGATATCAGATTGGCCAGTAATATGATAAAAGAATACTGTTATTACCACAGCACAAAAGTAAATGCGAACCTTGAAAGAACACAAGTTCTGTATCTCAAAATGTATATTTGAACATTGATAGTAAGAACACAATAATGACCATATACAACACAGTAATAGTGTCTATTATCCAAATAGTCGCATTGTTGCATAACTCAAAGTCCATAATATCATAAAGTATAGTCACAAGACTGAAGAATCATCAAGGTGGAGCCAAATCATATAGGGCGGTAGAAGCCGGGTTAACCCGGCTTCAGAGCGCGCACATGATTTGGCTCCACTTGGCATGATTCTTCAGTCTGTGACTATACTTAAAGGATATGAGTAGGACTTTGAGTTATGCAACAGTGCGGCTGACGATAATAGACACTATTACTGTGTTGTATATGGTCAGCTGTGTTCTTACTATCAATGTTCATACAGTTTTGGCGGACGAGAGAACTTGTGTTCAGGCAGGAGGAGACAGCATTTCCTCCCTTTATATCAGATTGGCCCCCTCCCTCCTAATATTTCAAAAAAGAGTTAAAACCTGGCTCTTTGAGCAAGCATTTGCAAACACAGTGTAACAAACTAATTCAGACCCACAGAATGATTGACGATGCGACAGGGAAATTATTTCAATGATGAAACGCTGAGGATTGTGTTTTATGGCTTTTATTATTTTATTGCTTTTATATAGTTTATATTATATGTTAAAGTTTTTGACTGTATTTTATGTTGCTGGTGGCATTGTTTGCCAACTGTAAACCACCTCGAGTTTCCTTTGGGCTGAGAGAGGCGGTATATAAATATTGTAATAATGAATAAATAAATAAAGCATGATATAAATACACATAATAATAATAAGTGTGTGTGTGTGCTGTGTTGTTATGTACATGTAACATAATAAGTCTCTCTGTTCCCGAAGACGTTTGATCTAGTGACACACAAGTCGTACTGCATCTCCTTTAGATTATTGTTAGATGCTCTGCATGGAGCTGTCTCTAAGGAATGTTCAGATACTTCAGTTGGTCTAAGAAATGCAGCCAAACTGTTAACTGTTGATGCATCTATACTGTAGACTTAATGCAGTTTGACACCACTTTAATTGCCATGACTCAGTGCTATGTAATCATGAGAGTTGTAGTTTGGTGGAAGCACCAGCACTCTTTGTAAGAGAAGGCTAAAGATTTTGTGAATCCATCTTGAACTCCTTACAGGAAGGTGCATTACAAACAAAAATGGACTAATAATATTTTCATGTGTTTTACTTTATTTAAAAAGGGAGCAGAGCTGGGTAGATTATATGTGCAGCTCTTGTAAAACAGAGAAACAGGCGTCAGTGTTACAGATTTGTCAGCATGGGCCTGGATGTTTGTCTGAGGTCACAGGTTGTACTACAGACATTTCTATCAGCAGTAGAAGGCCTTATGAGAATATGTCTCAAAAATACTAAGAATAATGACAAAAAAGAGGTAAGAGGATATTCATCACCCTAAGAACCTTTTCAAAGGCAGTGTCAGCCTTGTAATTCAAAACAGCTTCAGAGCTGAATCCCTGAAAGAAGGATTGCAAACAGAGGTATGCAGTAGTGAGTGTTTCTCGTGGTCTCTGCCTGGCTCACTTTTCTTCCTGTCACTCTGATGCATAGTTTACAGATTGTCTCCAACTGTGTCCACTCACCACCTGACAGACCCGATTCCCCTTACCTTCTTCTCTTGTCCCCCAACATAGGAAGTGCAGATGGGAGTGAATAAATATAGGGAGTGCATATGAGATGAAAGAAAGTCTCATTGTATGAGAAGTCCTCTCATGAAATGCACGGTAGAACCCTATAAGGAGCATGTATGTGGCCATTTAAAATGAAATAATTTTAATCTAAGGCAATATTTTTTAAAACCTCTGCCAGGTAATGGTTGTGCATAGATAGGTCCTGCTTACTAAGATATTATATAGCAGGTATGGGCAAACCCAGGACCGGGGGCTGGTTGCGGCTCCTTGGGCTGTTTTCTCAGGCCCTACTCTCTCACCATATTGTCCTTCCTTACTCCTTCCATCCTACTTTCTCCTTCCTCTCTTTCGTTCCTCCTTACCTCCTTCTTTCTCCCTCCCTCCTTCCCTTCCTCCTTTCTTCCCTTCCTTCCCTCTTTTCTCCCTCCTTCCCTTCCTCCTTCCTTCCTTCCTTCCTTCCCTCTCTTTTCTCCTTCCTTCCCTTTTGTCTTTCTTTCTTTCTTTCCTTCCTTCTCTCTTTATCCTTCCCTTCCATCCTTTTCTTCCTCCCTTCTTTCTCTCTTCCCTTCCCCCTTCCCTTTCATCGTCCCTTCCTATTTGTCTTTCCTTCCTTCCCTCTTTCCTTCCTCCTTCCCTTCCTTCCACCCTTCCCTTCCTTCCTTCCTCCTTACTGCCCTCTTTCTCCTTCCATCCTTCCCTTCCACCCTTTCGTCCTTCCATCCTTCCCTCCCTTTTGTCTTGCCTTCCTTCCTCTTTCCTTTACCCTTCCCTCCTTCCCTCCTTCCTTCCCTTTTGTCTTTCCTTCCCTTGCCATCCTCATTACCTCTCTCTTTCTCCTGCCACCCTTCCTTTCCACCTTTTCATCCTTTCTTCCATCCCTCTCTCCCTCTTTCTCCTTCCTTCCTTCCCTTTTGTCCTTCCTTCCTTCCTCTTTCCTTTTCATCCTTCCTTCCCTTTTGTCTTTCCTTCCTCCTTCCCTTCCTTCCTTCCATCACTGGGCAGCAAGTCATCCTCCTATCTAAATCACTGAGTGCTGGGTGCAAGAACAACAAGTAGTACAAGACTAAGATATAAAAATATCTATTTCATAACAGCATAAACAGCATTGGGTTATACAGATGTTACACACATTAATCAGGACTAGTCATACATAGAGAAACATCACAGGAGATGCTCTATATGCAATAGAACAATGGCAATAAATCATAGTAGAATCGCAACTCCTCAAATGATATAGTGACTGTCCATAGAATCGAATGATGTCCCCAAATACTGTAAAGTCCAAATGGCGGATGACACAGGGATATAGGAGGTAGAATAAGCTCCAAAATATAAGTTCAAAAAGAGGCCGACGGGTTGGCGATGCCAAAGTCACCTTACTGCCTAGGTAAGGTTAAGCCTGAATGCTTCGCTGACTGACACTTGGACCACGGAAATATCATTTATGGCCTTGAGAAAGCCCCGCCCGGGGGCGAAACGGGGGAGTGGCCCCGGAAAAAACTTTGGCATTGCCAACCCGTCGGCCTCTTTTTGAACTTATATTTTGGAGCTTATTCTACCTCCTATATCCCTGTGTCATCCGCCATTGTTCTATTGCATATAGAGCATCTCCTGTGATGTTTCTCTATGTATGACTAGTCCTGATTAATGTGTGTAACATCTGTATAACCCAATGCTGTTTATGCTGTTATGAAATAGATATTTTTATATCTTAGTCTTGTACTACTTGTTGTTCAGCCAGTCATCCTAGCAGGAAGTAGTATGCGGCCCCCTAGTTAGAAAGTTTGCCCATGCCTGTTATATAGCATACAGCTGACAGTTCAGCAGATTGGGCAGACATTTGATGCTCTTTATTCTAAGAGTGTTTCAGAGCTGAAGTTTAAGGCTACAGCCTCTGTGACATACGTCCTCCAAGTACAGTTCTCCCCCTCCTTTCAGCAATGGAATTTTAATGGATCCTAGTTTGTATTGATCATTTGAGAACTAAGCTGTTTGCAGAGCTGATCTCCATAGGTGGGCATGAAATAAGAATACTCGGGTGGGATTAGTCATGAACTTAGTGATAAATAGAATAACATTGTCTGGAGCAAGCATGTAACAATGATCCACATCTATATCTGTATGTATGTTTAAATCTGAATGCACAAAATTGTAGAAATTGTTGAAAGCTAGTGCCCTTAATATGGTTGATCTAATAAAAGGCAAGCAGGCTATGTTCCTTCAGGGAAGGATTAAGATCAAACAACTGTCGTGTACTAGGATTGTATTTTGATGTAAAGGAATAGCTGGTAAACTAAATAAGCAACTTCCCATCTGGTTAAATGACAGCCTTAATTTGATTAAAGAACAGTGTTCTGTGTTTTTCTTCAAGCTATTCATTTGCTAGAAACATGCTGTTAATTCAAGGTCCAGCAGCAGCTAAATAACATAAAATAAAATGCCAACTTCAGTGAAAGGGCTTAATTATATCAAGCCATTTTAGCTGTAGCAGTATAAATAATATGTAAAATATTATCCTAAAACCCAGCTCTTACTGATTTTCACGTAACGTCCCTGGAGTGGAATCCAACAAACAGTATTATGGATCAAAGGGGATTTTAACTTCTGAAGCATTATAGTCTTAAGGTCAAACAAGTTTTAACAATTTGATAATTTCTGACTGAATTGCTATTATTTTTCCTGTTGTATCGAACTAAACCAGTAATCATACTCACTTGCCCCCCGGATGGGATGGGTCGTATCCCCAAAGCAACTCTTGCAAAAGAGTGCAAGGTAGCAAGAATACCCCAGGGAAGCTGATTCATTAAAGTCCTATTCTTTCTAGAACAGACACACAGAATAACATACTTATAGACTACTTCAGCTTTTATACTCTTCGTGCAGGGTAAAATTGATCTCCACAAATGACTTTCAATGTAAGAGAAAGACATTAGGAGGACATAGCTGATTCTTATTTTACAGTTACTTTTGTAAAGAATGAAGTTTTATAAGTAATAAATTTCTTCATAAATAAATAGCAACAATACAGTTTTTAAAATAAAGCATCCTGAGAGAAATGTGTGTCTAAGGCAGTGTTTCTCAACCTGGGGGTCGGGACCCCTGGGGGGGTCGTGAGGGAGTGTCAGAGGGGTCGCCAAACACACCAGAAAACACAGTATTTTCCGTTGGTCATAGGGGTTCTGTGTGGGAAGTTTGGCCCAATTCTATTATTGGTAGGGTTCAGAATGCTCTTTGATTGTAGGTGAACTATAAATCCTACAACTACAACTCCCAAACTCAAGGTCAATGTGCACCAAACCATTCCAGTATTTTCTGTTGGTCATGGGAGTTTTGTGTGCCAAGTTTGGGTCAATTCCATCATTGGTGAAGTACAGAACGCTCTTTGATTGTAGGTGAACTATAAACCCCAGCAACTACAACTCCCAAATGACAAAATCAATCCCCACCACCAACTCCACCAGTATTCAAATTTGGGCATATTGGGTGTTTCTGGCAAATTTAATCCAGTGAATGAAAATACATCCTGCATATCAGATATTTAGATTATGATTCATAATAGTAGCAAAATTACAGATATGAAGTAGCAATGAAAATAATTTTATGGTTGGGGGTCACCACAAGATGAGGAACTGTAGTAAGGGGTCGTGGCATTAGGAAGGTTGAGAACCACTGGTCTAAGGACACTGATTAAAGCAGGAGCTTTACTTAGAATGGTTGAAAACTGGCCAAAAGGGCAACCATAAGTGACGTGACATGGCTTCAAGATAGTTGGCTATGTGCTGTGGTGGCTTACTAGGAGATATTAAAAAAATTGCTCCTAGGCCTCATTCATAATAATATAATAATAAAATTTTATTTCTAACCTACCCTCTCTCCCTAGAGCAGTGGTTCTCAACCAGTAGGTCTCCAGATGTTTTGGCCTTCAACTCCCACTAATCTTAACAGTTAGTAAACTGACTGGGATTTCTGGGAGGTGTAGGCCAAAACACCTGGGGACTCACATGTTGAGAACCATTGCCCTAGAGCAGGGCTGCCCAGGAAGACGATTGCGATCGACCAGTCAATCGCAGGACCGAAGAAGGTCGATCCCAGCCGGATGGGGCACTTCTCAGAGGGGGCAGAGCCAGGCCGCGCCAACCCCTGCCACCTCCTCGGCTTTGGCACTCCCAGCAGCTGCTCCAGGTTTGTGGAGGGCAGGGCTAAGCCAGCCTTGTGCTAGCTATGCCACCACTGGCTTGGCATTGCCATCCTCAAGCCTGGAGAAGCTCCTGGGAGCTCCAAAGCCAGAGGGGAGGGGACGGGGCTTGGCGGGGCCTGGCTCTGCCCCCCGTGGCCTCTGCTCTACCAGCAGCTTCTCCAGGCTTGAAGATGGCAATGCCAAGCCAGCCTTGTGCTAGCTATGTCACCACTGGCTTGGCATTGCCATCCTCAAGCCTGGAGAAGCTGCTGGGAGCTCCAAATCCAGAGGGGAGGGGGCGGGGCTTGGCGGGGCCTGGCTCCGCCCCCTGTGGCTTCCGCTCTACCATTAGCTTATCCAGGTTTGAGGATGGCAATGCCAAGCCAGCCTTGTGCTAGCTATGTCACCACTGGCTTGGCATTGCCATCCTCAAGCCTGGAGAAGCTGCTGGGAGTTCCAAAGCCAGGAGGGGGGGCTTGGTGCAGCCTGGCCCCACCCACCTCTGGCCAAGCCCCATCTCGCCCCCTCCGTTCTCTAGCCTTGAGGAGGTAGATAGATCTTTCTGACTTGGTTTTAATATAAGTAGCTCACATGCTGAAAAAGTGTGGGCACCCCTGCCCTAGAGGGACTCAGGACAGCTTGCAGAAAGCAAAAAAACAGCCGTGGCAAATGTTCAATGCCATAAACAATGCTGTAAACGCAGTCGCCTGTCTTTGATTTAATTCAGTGGTTCTCAACCTGAGGGTCTCCAAGATGTTTTGGTCTACAACCCCCAGAAAGTCTGGTTAACTGGCTGGGATTTCTGGGGGTTGTAGACCAAAACATCTTGGAGACCCTCAGGTTGAGAACCATTGTTTTAATGGGTGGCAATGCTGTTAGTGGATAATATCCCTTGGAGACAGGCATTGGCCAAGTTGGTATTAGAAGAATTAAGTATCCAGGTAAGTAGATGATATAATTTGAAACCGCAACCATATGAAAGTTTTCTTTGGGCCGAAGACATAACAGTGTTTAATTATGGCAAGTATCAAGATTTGCACTAAAAAGATCCTCATTCAATTAGGAGCCTTTTCCAAATATTCTGGCTTCTTTCATGTACCATACTCAGCTGCTTATAGGGATTCCATTGATAGATTGTACAGTAATGTGAAAAGAATACATCTTACATCAGCTATGTGAGGATAGCCATTCAAGTGAACATTTTGAGGAGAACCTGACAAGCATCTGGTTTAGCTTTAAATAGTCCATGATTAACACCTTATTTATTCAAGCTGGAAAAGAAGGAAACCTGACGGTAACTTATAATGTTTCAGCTGGTGTGCCCTAAGGGAAACACAAAAGAGTTCTTTTAAACATCACTTCCAAAGAATTTGATCGTAGGCAACTTACAGTTAAGCTCATGTGAAAAGTGGGCAATGACCTTTGCTTAGAAAAATTTCAGTAGTTAGTGCCACTAGGTGATTACCTCCACTATGTGGGGGGGGGGTTTATGACTTAGGTTGTGACTTAGGAATCCAAGAACAGCTCTCTGCCATTTGCGCATCAGTGCTAGGTTCAGCCAGATTCAGGGACACCCACAACTGTTTTTAAATACATGTGTTATGTGGAGATAAATAGATAGAATATAGATAATCTAATTGCTGATTTTAACATTTTGGTTTCATTTTCTCTTTAACTCTACTTATGAAGGAAGCAGTCCTGGCATGGAAGTATACGTAGTAATGCAACAGTACCTGAAGTGGATGGTTTGAAGTTGGGATGGATCTATAACCTTTCATTTTGTGAACTATTTCACTGATCTACACCAGGGCTGTCCAACTTCTACCGGCCCAAGGGCCGGAATTCCGGTCACTGATCACCTGGGGGACTGCCAGCGCGAGGAGGAGGAGGAAGGAAAGCCCCACCTCCAGAGCTGATGCCGCACATGCGCGGCAGTGGCCCAAAGGGTGGGGCCTCCCCTTGGCTCCTCCCTCCCTCCTAAAGCGTCGTGCCGGACGGCCTCAGAATTGGGTGAAATCGCCGCTTCTGAGGCTGGCATGACGCTTTAGGAGGGAGGGAGGAGCCAAGGGGAGCCCCCCATGGCTCCGCCCTCCCTCCTAAAGCGTCATGCCGGGTGGCAGAAGTGGGTGAAATTGCCGCTTCTGAGGCTGGCGTGACATTTTAGGAGGGAGGGAGGAACCAAGAGGAGCCCCCCATGGCTTAGCCCTCCCTCCTAAAGCGTCATGCCAGCCTCAGAAGCGGCGATTTCGCCTGCTTCTGCCGCCCGGCATGACGCTTTAGGAGGGAGGGCGGAGCCATGTGGGGCTCCCCTTGGCTCCTCCCTCCCTCCTAAAGTGTCACGCCAGCCTCAGAAGTGGCGATTTCACCCGTGCATGCACACTTTTTTATTTTTCGCGCATGCGCACTTTTTGAGGGGGATTTTTTTTGGAATTTTTTTTTTAATCGGCATTTTTTTAAAAAAACATTTTTATGAAAAAAATTAAAACAGCTGATTTCTTGCAGGAGGGTAGGAGGGCTGGATCCAAGGGGCTGGCGGGCTGTGTGCGGGTCGCGGGCCGCCTGTTGGACAGGCCCGATCTACACCAGTAAAAGATTATTAAAAGCTTTCAAGTGTATTTTGGGCAAGTTTGGATGTTACAGGCTTCTGATTTGTAACCAGAATTGGATTTTTGATATATAACGGATTGCTTTATAGCTGATCTTTTGCCACTAAATCCAAAGTTGTGGATTAACAAAAAGCAAATAATCTTTCTGGTTCTTTTTACCAGTGTATGGTTAAACTAGATACTACACCATTCAATATTGGTTTAAAGTGCTTTTCTCACTCAGAGACTCCATGGTTAAGCCGAAATTTATCACCTGGTCTCTCTGAGTCCTAACCCAAGACCCAGTTCACTACACCTTGGTTAGATTCCTGCAGCAAGCAAAGTTATTTGGTATTTTACTCATTTTTTTCAGATGGGAAGGATTATGCTAGAGTACTACCCTCTGAAGACGTTGTTCGTATTGGTGATATATGTAAGTAATCATTGCATCGAAATTTCCAAATTTAGAGGCCACTTACATGAACAAAAATTGAACAGTACACTCTCCTTTCTATTAGCTAAATGGACAACCTGTGTTAATGGGAGCCAAGATGATATATTATCTATATCCATAATTATTAGAAGTAGCCTCTCAAGACAGTGATATTTGCCTTTATTTATGACATTTGAAAAAAGGTGATTAATATTATTTCACTAAAAGTTGGGGTTCTAATTAGTATTACATTGTCCATATCCATGTATTACTCTTTTCCCCAATTTAATTTCATCTTTATTTATAACTACCAGCTCTCAATCCATTTAAAATGATGCTAAAATTTAGCATTAAGAAGGTAAATACTCTCTTTTTAGAATAACACTCTCAGAAACAATGGTAGCATAATGGATCTGCGAGACTTGATTGGTTAAACAGCTTGATATTGAGAAAAACTATCTTTCCCATAAAACCAAGAGTTGGCAGAATCATTGGCTGGCTTTAATTTAGAAAAGATCTACAATCAAAATTGAAGTGCTTGCCAAAATGTACAAAGTATAATAAGAAACAAGCCTCTCCCCCCGTGAGACAGTAAGAAAGGAATAGTTGGATTTTTTCAGCATTGTCCTGTAAGCTAATAACTTTGGGCATACGTGAACAACTGGGTCAATGCCACAAGCTCATTTTTGGTGCCTTTGCTAGTGCTTGTGGAAGGAAGGGGGGATCACCATCAACAAAGTTAGCTGGCACTAGATAAAAATTCCCCGGAGCTCCATGGTGAAATTGTGACAAATGGGAAAAAAAGAGATAAAGTTGACCATCCAGTGGGGCTGAACAAGGACAGATGCAGGCGGTACAACCATCCAAGTTCTTGTGATCCCTATAGATGGGCCTTTTGTCATCCTCAGATCACACAATTAACCGCACCTGATTTTTTAAAATTAATTAGTAGTAATGCTAAAAGTTCTGTTGCTCCAAGGCAGGTTCAAAAACTGCTCTGGAGCCCTTGTTACGTGTACATTACAACCCCATATATATGGATACATTTCAATATCCTCTATGGCAGGGCTGTCCAACTGCCGGCCCTGCAGGTGTTTTGGACTTAAAATCCCAGAAATCCTAACAGCTGGTAAACTGGCTAGGATTTCTGGGAGTTGAAGTCCAAAACACCTGCAGGGCCGGCAGTTGACAGCCCTGCTCTATGGATACCGAAACCATGAATAATAGTGAACCCTATATTTTGACTATATTACTATTATTATTTTATTACTCGCCTCTCTCTGTGGCTAAAGGTGGGATATAACATAATTGAAACAAGAAATAAAACACTATTAAAAGACATACAACAAAATACACAAAATTAAAAAACAACTTAAAATCCACTGATAAAATGCAGATTAAAATTAACAATTTAAAATTGACTGAGTAGGCCTGCCAGAATAAATGATTCTTTAGTTGTATCTTAAATTCCAACAGCTGTTCTTGCTGTTGAATCTCCTCCTGCAGGTTGTTCCACAGTCTTGGGGCAGCTGGTGAAAGGTCCTCTGGGTGATGGTTGCCAGTCGGATTCTGGCAGGCTGGAATAGACACTCCCCCCCCCCTTCCCGAGAACCTCAGTGTTCGGGGCAGATTGTTCTTTAGCTAGAAACCTATCATAGACTCTTACTGAAGGACCTAGAGATATCATGTCCAAAGTCTGGCCCGGGGGCCAATTGTGACCCCTATTCAAATTTCCACTGGCTCTCTCTCTCTCTCTCTCTCTCTCTCTCTCTCTCTCTCTCTCTCTCTCTCCAGGCTTTCCTCCCTTGTTTCTTTCTTTCCTTCATCTCTCTCTTTCTTAACTTCCTTCATCTTTTTGTTCATTCACTTGTTTCTTCTTCAGAATCGACCCAGGAAAGACGGAATCCCCTTCACCCCAATTAAGGTTCACCTTCTTCTCAGATAGCTCTTGCTTTGGGCATCCCATCTCAGTGCCCCACTCTCTCTCTCTTCCCTCATAACTCTTTCTGTCTGTCTGTCTGTCTGTCTGTCTGTCTGTCTTTCTTTCTTTCTTTCTTTCTTTCTTTCTTTCTTTCTTTGCAAAGGAAATCTCTCAAATCACCCTGCTTGACACAGGCATTACCTGCTGCTGCTGCATGTATGGGAAAGGTGGGGCCTGAAGGCTGAGTGCCTGCCTGGCTTCCCTCCCTCCCTTCTCTGCCCCATCTACATCCCATGTCTTTGCCCCATATGTTCCAAAAAGGCTGCTCTTCGCTGCGGCTCCTCCCTTGGGAAGAAAAGGGCTGGGGGAGAGGAGGGAGAGAATCAGACGGCAACTATACCCCCCCCCTCTCAAAATAAAAGCCCTCCCTGCAAGTGGCCATGCCCCCTCTGCTGAAAACCTCTAGAAAAGGAGACTCCACCAAATTCTGAGGCAGCATATGCCATTGCCTGAAATGACTTGAAGGCACACAGCAACAACAATCCTAATTGTAATTAACTTGACTCTCATCAACCAAAAGCAGGCCCGATCTTCCCATTGAAAGACTGGCACATTTATGTTGGTTAAAATTGTTCTTTTATATATTGCATTGTTCTTTCATGTGTTTTTACACCACAAATAAGACATTTGCAGTGTGGAAAGGAATGCATTCATATTTTTTTCAAACTTTTGTCTGGCCCACCAACAGGGTGAGGGGCCATGAACTGCCCTCAGCTTAAAAAGTTTTGACACCCTTGACTTAGAGTGACCCTTGTTCCAAAAAACATCCTCCCTTCCCCACAGCAGTGTATTGAATCCATGAATAAGGGGAGCATATATGGTAGAATGGGCTTTACTACTGCGTAGAATCAGAAGTGTATGAGAGAAAATTATAAGTACTTTCTAAATTAGCAATGACATATCTGTTTCCATTTCATATTTTGTAATGTCTACATGGTTATGTGTTAGGTTCCTGTGTATTAAATGTGGTGATGTATCTGTAGTGCACATGTTTATCAATGTGAGAGTTAAAATAGAAATCCTTAGTAGCCTTTTAAAAACTACATGCAGAAACCAAATGTATGTGGTCCACCAGATTGCATTACCCATCTGTTATACAACAAAGCTTAGCGCTTTCTGGGTTTCTTTGAGTTATTTACTTTAATATTCTTCCTTTTGTAGAAAAAAGATTATCTTCCAAACAGGATTCTCCATACTAGATATACTTTACCATTTAATCCTGTCGTTGATATCTAATTCTAATTCTATTCCTCTCTCCACCCTTAACGTAATACCACTTCTCCAGACACAGTTACATAAACATACATAGGCTTTTATTTATTATGCCTGGGATAACTGTTTGAGTGCATTTTCTTTCATTGGCTCATTTTTATTGAGATATACTCCTTGTGGGATCTCTGACTGATCGGTGCCATTATTTCAAGGAACTTCACCCATCCTGTTTCATAGACAGTCTAGAATATTTAAATGGCCATATATTATTCTCATTCGAGGAGGTGTAAGGTCAGATTGGTGCTAACCCTCTTCCTTGACTTAAGTAGATTTGTAGCAGGCCTGATAATTAGAATGTAAGTGGCCTCATGAAAACTGGTAGCCTTTACAATAGATGGCTTCAGTATAACTGTGTGGAATGTGATCTTCTATAACCCTTCGCCTACTTTGATGTGGAGAAAATACCCAACTATAAACTTTGTCCTAAGTCCAAATCACATATCCAACTCCATTGTTTCTTGGGGGAAGAATGAGAAACCTTTTCTGCAATTCTGTCAATATTTAATAAACTCTGAGGAAGACAGGGCTCATTGGTGCATGACAGTAGGAAAATAGATGTATGCACCCATTTTCCACAGGAAAAAAACAGCAGGGATTGGGAGAAACCCAGTAAGTTCAAAACTGAGAAATTTCTATATCACTGGGAAGAGCAATAACCAGTTTGGCATAGTGATTTGAGTGTTGTACCAGGACTATAGACACCAGATTTCAAATTCCTACTAGGCTATGAAACCTATTGGGTGACCTTAGGTAAGTCACATTCTCTCAGCCTCAGAAGAAAGCAATGGCACAAACCTCCTACGAACAAATCTAGCAATGCATTCTCTGTAGGTTGCCATAAGGCCAAAACTAATTGAAGGCACACAGCACACAGAGGATGATCATAAACACATCTTGCTTGATGAAGATCGGAAGAGAAATGATATGCCTTCATATTATCAAGAGCCCTACCTTTTCTGGCTTCCTACTTGCACATCTAATTCTTATAAGAAGAAACTTGTAGTATGAATTCATCATGTGAGACTGATGGGCTTTTCTTCTTGAACATACTGAATTGGTTTATGTGCTCATTTTTTAAAAAGTGAGCCTGTAAACAGTCGACTACTCCGTGTGTGTTAATAGAAAGACACAATTCAATCTGTGTTCTAGGATATGCATTCAGACTAGTAAATAAGAAAAAAATAGTATTTGTATCATTAATATTGATTTTGTAATGAACTCCGAGACAATATATCTTTTTATATGTAAACATTATGGCTTTGATAGACCTTTAGGAAAAAAATGGCTAACAATCCCTAAAATATGCAGGCTAGTTGCAGCTTTCCAGTCATTGCAGACTTACAGAATTATAGAATTAAAAGAGGATACAACAGCCATCCAGTCCAGTCCCCTGCCATTTAGGAATACACAAAGCACTCCTGACAGATGGCCATACAGCCTCTGCTTAAAAACCAAAGAGGACACTACAACACATGCTATGGTAGCAAATTACACTGTTAAACAGCTCTTACTATCTTATTATTCCTAATGTTTCAATTGATTTTCCTTTCCTCTAGTTTAAATCCATTACTCAGTGTCTTAGTCTTTGGCGCAACTGATAACAAGTTTCCTCTTCAATTTGGCATCCCTTCAAATATTTAAATATTGCTATAATGTCACCTCTTAATCTTCTGTTCTCCAGGCTATACATACCCATATGCCTAGTCCCATCCTCATGGTTTCCAAACCCTTTACCATTTTGCTCACTTTCCACTGGGCACATCCCAGTTTCTCAGTATTGTTTTTGAACTGGTGCCCAGAAGTGGACACCATATTCCAGCTGAGTCTGATGAAAGCAAATTAGAGTAAGGGTGTTACTTTCCTTAGTCTGTATGCTATACTCTCATTGATACAGACTGGAATTGCATTGGCTATTTCAGCTGCCAAATTACACTATTGATAGCTGACTAGTAGGCATGGTTTCGAACCCAAAAATAGGGAATCGAAAATCTAATGGGGGGGGGGTTGATTAGTAATAGAAAGACTTACAAAAAAATTTCCAAAAATTTCTAAAATGTAACGCAATTACTTACAAAATTCATTAGTAGTTCTAAAGTAGGCAAAGCAGGGAAACAGGGCTGACACTGTTTTAAGCACAGGCAAATCAAGGGGCAACATTTCCCTTGGTTTCCTTGCAGGGAGATATAATGCATTAATATATTATTATTAATATTATTAAATAAAATAGTTGCCAATGCCCACCTCTGGTGCAGGCCTTGCTAATCTGTAGAGTTCTCCTCACTCCAGCTTTTTCCCATTCAGTTTTACCATAGCAGTCTAGGACCTCCGTTTGAACTCTATGGCTTTTCTTGATTCTGAACTCTTCCTTCTCCTCTCCATGCTCTTTTCACTCCTGCTGCCCTTCTCTCAGCAGTTCTTATGTCCTTCTACTCTGTCCTTCTATCTAAACCCCCTTCCTGGGTGTTTAAATCGCTTTTTTCGTCAGTCCTCCAGCCCCTCTAGGAGTCCCGATCTGGATCTCTCTATGGTTTCCGGCTCCTTTTTCACTTCCTGGAGGAGGCCCTTCACTCTAATTAGGCTCCAAGCATGGAAAGGCCCCGATTTGACTGTGAGTTATGTCTGCAAAGCTATTTTGGAGGGGGAAATTTTCCTGTTGGGTGGGCATCCGAAATAGTTACTAATCTAACAAAAATTTGGGCCCAGAGAGTGCGGAAATGAAAGTCCACTTCCGGGATTGGCCCTGCGAATCGTATAAACTTGAAAGTCCCATACATACGAATCCCTTCCGATTTCTTTTCATTTTCATAACTTTTTTCTCATGCCTACTGACTAGCTAGTACCTATTAAGACTCCTAGATCCCTTTCAGATGTACAGTTGTCAATTCAGGTGTCCCTCATCCTCGTATATCTGTGCATTTCATTTTTTTCTGTTTAAGTGTAGCACCTTATATTTCTCCCTGTTGTAAATCATTGTTATTTTGGCCCAGCTCTCTAATTTGTTAAAGTCATTTTGAATCCCATTCCTGTCTTCTTGGGCATTATGTACCCCTTCTAATTTAGCATTATCTGCAAATTTGATAAGCTTGCCCTCTATTCCAGCAGTCAAGTCATTTATAAAAATTTAGTTTTAGCTTTTCTTTCTCCCTGTACATACTGGCTTTAATGTTCAAAAGCTCTCTGCAAGTGATTGATTCTAACCTCTGGCAAGAGCAAACTATTCATCCTTGGGGACAGAGAGGAAAAAATGGCAGAAAGAAAGAGGGAGAAACAGAAAAGGACAGAGGGATAGAAAGAGACAACAAGGGGTAGACATACCCACTTTTGGCTTTGGAGCCATCTACTTTTGAGAAGCAATCTTTACAGATCATCCCTGCCAAAGAATAATCTACCAAAGCTTTTGGAGTGCTGTAAAAGCTCGACTAGTATCCCACAGGTTAAAAGAAAAAAGCCTATGTGACTGGGACATTTCCCCATAGAAGTATTTGCTTCGTGCTTCTCTTCCTTAACTACTGATCTGGAAGATGGCTCTGGAGGAATGTCTCTTTACTGGCATGAGTATATTCCTCTGTCACCTCCGTGATAATAGAACTGTATTTCCAATATAAAAGGTATGTATATAGAAATACTTCAAGTAGATTCTTCTAAAGACTGCTCTTGCTTGTACACACTATATAAAACATAATAGGTCTACATGAATTGTATCATTGGTCATTTGGGGAAAGTGTTGTTCTGCTGTTGGAAGATTGGAAATGTTTGCCTTCGAACTCCTCATCTTGCCTTCTTTTTATCTTTATCTGTGTCCTTTTGTATGTGTATGTCTCTGCCTTATCATTGAGGCAAAGGCAAGAGAATAAAGCCTGTCCTTAATTTAACGAATTAAGAATTAAATACTTGTGGGAGTATCTTTCTGAGTCTTCCTTCTAAACTGGAGGAGATCTTTAGCTATCCACTGATTGATCGACATACTCTTCCTTCGCTGCCTTCCCCTTTGCCTCTTCGCCTTGCGCTTCCTCTCCCCTCTCCACCATCTCTACTTCTCCAGCCCAGATCAATGTCAGTAGTTAAATGGATCAGTTATTTGAAAGCTGTCTGTTGACCTTTCTGCTGTGATTGATTGCACAAGAGTGAGGATTCCAGGCAAGAAGAAGAGTCTCGGCTGCCTGCTTTCTCTCACCACTCCCAATGGGCCGCTACAGTTTCCCACAGAGGAATAAGCTGCCTGAACAGATGCAGGGCTGGAGAGTGCTCTCAAGTAACCATAATGAAGCTGAGAGCTGCTTCTAGTCTTCCTCAGTGGCCTAGAGGAATTATTTATGAAGAAGAGTCAAGCACTGAGTGGTTTACTGGCCTTCGACATACTTCCTGGCCTGAGGTTGGGAATCAGAAAGGCACAGGAGCCCTGTGTGACAGATGCCCCAGGGTGTTGGCCGGCACACTCCCAAAATAGAAGATAAAGTGACAGCAGGCAGAATCAAAGGGCTGTT
The DNA here is from genome assembly GCA_030556195.1 of Anolis apletophallus. NCBI lineage: Eukaryota > Metazoa > Chordata > Lepidosauria > Squamata > Anolidae > Anolis > Anolis apletophallus. Next base: position 88,784,453 of record JARBWK010000012.1, on the reverse strand, counting down.
CTTTGTCATTGCTTCCCACCCTTTGCCACACACACACAAGCAGAAATTATTTGCTTTTAATGTCACATTGTCTTTTTTCTGAAATAGTGACAACACTCAATAATCATAATCATAATCCTCAGAACAAAGTACAGACAGCCCCCGAGTTACAAACATCTGACTTCCAAATGACTCATAGTTAAAAATAGGCGTGAGACAACAGGAAGTGAGAGAACTGAATCTTTATCACCAATCCTTGTTTCCACAACAAGCTAAATTCCCAAAGTATTGTAGAAGGCTTTAGTGGCTGGAATCATTGGGCTGTTGTAGGTTTTTTGGGCTGTATGGCCATGTTCTTAGAAGCATTCTCTCCTGAAGTTTCACCTGCATCTGTGGCAGGTATCCTCAGAGGTTGTGAGGTCATACAGCCCGAAAAACCTACAACAACCCAATAAATTTCCAAAATTCAACCACAGAAAGTGAGATGAAATCTTCTGATCAGGGGCACAGACAGCAAAACAAGCACCACAGGGGTGTTCACCCTTTCCTATGCTATCCAAAGCTATGTATGTCTGCATGTATGTATATGGCAGGAGTTACACTTCAAAAATGTACGTGTTCCCACTCACATACAAATTCAACTTAAGAACAAACTTACAGAACCCATCTTGTTCATAACTTGAGGGATTGCCTGTATACATAATCTTCCTTCAAGAACTCTGTTCCTTGTTGTGTTTCCTTTCTGAAAGCAGTTTTGACAGGGCCTTCAATTTGATTTAAGTCTCATGTAAGTTTTAAGTTTTCTATGGGGAAAAGAGGTTTTGACCTTTTAGGACTCTGTTGTTAGCTTTCAAGGAGAAAACACAAAGCAAGTTGTGCATGATTATTTGGATTCTCCTCTTTTTAAAGTTTCTTCGGTTGACTCAGTAATTCACCGCATGATCACAATTTCCAATCAGTTACTTAATAAAAATGTAACAACACTAAAGTATTCTAGGGCACGTTGTAGCAAGGTTCCTGTGCTGAATCCATATTTTCCAATACAGCAGTTTGAATCAAGTAATAATAGAAATTTATGGAGCTGCAGCCGGATTTCAGATTATCAGAGAAAAATATACTTCAGGTATTACTAGTATCTGTAGCTGATAGAGCTATTGAGCAAATATACGTAAATGGACATACAATGGACAGAGACATAAAACTAAATAGAGTAAGTGGTAAATGTGGAAATTATTAATGTATTGTCCCCCCACTGGAAACAACAGCGTGAAAATTGCCTATATTTGTAAAAATGTTAGCGGTTCTCTTCGTGTGCATAAGTCTGTAGTCCTGAATATACCTACTACATTGAACTGGGTTTCATTAAAATCAGTAGAATGTACAGGTAAGTAAAAATACACAGGAGTTGAGTATTCTTTTTTTTAAAAAAAGAAATAGGCAGGATATTAAATAAATATTGTTTTGAAAGATTATTAAATGTACTTCAATCACGCAAAAACAATGTGTTCCAAAGAAGAGCACAACTGCTTTCATTAATTTGACAGCCTCTGAACACAATAGAAAGCAGTGGAACCCATGTTCTTAGCAGTTCATGTTCAGCTAGCTTCTAGTAATTCACATTATGAGAGGCTGTCTTTGAAGGCCAATTGGAAACTGCAGTTAGATTGGTATATTGTGAAGTGGCATTGGACATTATTATGATGTTATTGCTACGGTGCCAACTACACTTGTTTCCATGTAATTGTAAGGCCTGATTTAAAGTACTGGACTTGATTATTAAAGGCCTTTGTGGTTTAGGACTAAAGTGCTTTAATTTTGCTTCTATGTGTGTCTGTTTTTCATTACTTTTGCTATATTATTCTTTGAAGTAAGACAGATAGATACTAGTTCCTACAAACCCGGTCTCAGGCAAAAGATAAAGGTTTCCCCTTGACATTAAGTCTAGTCATGTCTAACTCTAGGTGGTGGTGCTCATCTCCATTTCTAAGCCAAAGAGCCAGCATTGTCTGTAGATGCCTCCAAGATTATGTGGTCTGCATGACTCAGGAAGACACCTGAAATCATTGTACTGTTCATGGTTCTCACCTTCAGAGACAAATATCTAGGCAAAGAGAACTAAAGAACAAGAAAGCTTTATTTCTGTATGTGAAGTGGCTAGAAAGCTTGGACACTTACCTCCAGTTTTCCAGATAATGCCACAAGTCGCTCTGGTTTCAATTATGTGGTTGTATATATGCTTCACGTATGTGATGTCAGTACATCCAAGATTAAAAGGAGAATGAAGTAAGAACAGGTAGATGCAAGCCTCCCAGTTACCAAGTCTGTCTTTGTTACAGGTTGAACACACCTTTAACCATTATTTTATGAGACAATTACACTTACATGCCAGAATGCTATGATACCATAACAAATTATAAATCTCAGGATCCCATAGGATGGAACTATGACAGCGTGTCGTCGAACTTCTATAATTCTGGAATGTGGGTGGGAGATTGAACAAGCTCACCCAGCGCATGTCTACATTGTAGAATTATTGCAGCTTGACACCATTTTATGTGCCATAGCTCAATGTTATGGAATTTTAGAAGTTGTTGTTTTATTAAGTCTGCCAAATAGTCCTGGTGCCTCACTAAGCCATGACTCCAATGCTTCCAAACAATCTGCATTACTTTTACAGCGTAGATCCCCCCCCCCCCTTGAAATCCTAGTTCAACTCTCAAACCAGTATACTACAGTGGCTCTATAAATTTGACATCTCAATTGAAAACTGCTGGAAGGCAGTAAAATGTAAAGTTTATCTAAAGTATCTTCCGTTTTAGCAGATGCAGTTCAGCAAAGACTGTTACTTTCTTCTAAATTATTAAATGGATTTCTTTGAACAATGCCATTTTAAGATAGCTTAAATGTTTTATTTAGTAGTTGAAGGTAAGAAGGACTATTAATGTTATCTGATAGTTGATTTGTTTATTTTTCTCTGAGTTTCTCTTTTGGTTGGCCATGTATTATGTTACAGCTTTAAAAAAACTGAGATTCTCCTGACTTTATATAGGACTTTATATAGGTCCATGAGGTCACGAAGAGTCGGAAATGACTGAACAAATAAACAACAAACATCTTTTTTTACTGTTGACCAATGTAGGATAGAAAAAAAACTATACTTAGAGACCATTGTTTCATCCATTTTTAAAAATCTCTTGTACATAACACAAGATCAGATATTTTGAGGTTTTTTAACTACACTACAAAATAGTTTATAGTGCTTAATATTGTACAAAATGGCAGGATGAGGAATCGCTAAAGCAGCACCATCTATTCTAATCCCATTGCTTCAGTGGCACTTTCTACTAAATGAAGAAGGGTTTAATAGGCAGTGTTCCACATAGATTAGTAATAGAACTGACCTAAAACAAAAGTGTACATCAGCAGAATGAACCATAGAATCATTCCATTGAGAAAGTATTCGGAAAGAACACAGACATTTCACGTTTTAATAGACTGTTAATACACTTTAGAAACGTTCAGAGCTGATTATTACTTCAGATGGTTTAAGAGTAAACAAAGAAATGCTGTCTAATCAGCTAATCTCACTAATTAGAATCTTCCCAACTCCTATTTAGCCAGATCTAAATTTTCTCTAAATGTTCAGCTCACACTGGCGCTCTCTCTCTCTCGCTCTCTCTCTCTCTCTCTCTCTCTCTGTGTGTGTGTGTGTGTGTGTGTTTTATATAGCTGTACCCGCCACGCATTGCTGTGGCCAACCTTCCCTCCATCTTTCTCTTCTTTCTTTCTCTCCTTCCTTCCCTCTCTCCCTCTTTCCTTCTTTTATTATTCTTTCCTTCCCTTCCCTTTCTTTCTTTCTCTCCTTCCTACTTCCCTTCCTTCCCTCCACCTTTTCTTTCCCCTCCCCTTTCTCCCCTTTCTTCCTTCTCTAACTATTCTTGGACTGCAACTCCCAGCAGTCCTCCTGATCAATCTATCTACCTACCCATCTATCTCTATCTAGTCTATCTTATCTATCTGGAGGATTGCTGGGAGTTGCAGTCCAGGAATAGGAAATTGGAAATATGTAGGGATTGGGATGATCTCAAAGAAATCCAAGGAGAAGAAAGCTTTCAGCTTGGAAGCAGTGCATTTGAACCATCCTCCTCTCCTAAAGGGCCTGGTCTAGGGGATGCTGGGAACTGTAGTCTCAAAGAGAGTGTGGATATGCTATTGTGTGTTTTATTTGCCAGGAAAGTCGTTTTTGCACACTCACTGTAGTGTCTTACTACTTTTTTGGCTTTTTAAGTCCCTTCCGCTGTGTTTTCAGTGTTTTTATGAGTGATAGTCACTCATTGCCCTGATAGGTGTGATGTGTCCAAATTTGGTATCAATTTGCCCAGTGGTTTTTTAGTTATGTTAATCCCACAAATGAACATTAAATTTTATTTATATAGATTACAGGCTATAATTCTGAAGATAAGTGAATGTAATAGTGAAAATTCTGTTCATTTCTTTTGTCCAAAGCCAGAAGCATTCTAAGGAAATAAAGATGGCAGTGGTGGAATATGTCAAAGTAAAGCCCGTTAGTTCTCAGAGTAATCCAAAAGTAAGAGTCACAAGAACGCCAAACACAAAAGATGCTTTTCCAAAAACCAATGATTCTATATTGTAGGTGTATTAATTTTCAGTCATAATATCAACACGGTAGCAGTGGAAACAAAATCAAGGTAATTGCAAACTTGCATCTCAAAAGTATAATCTTCACAAGGAGTCAAGGTCTCTGGGTTGTCCAAATCAAAAAATTCCAATAATATATCAATAATGTATAGTTCATATGGTGGTCAACCCAGATTGGTCGACGGTCTAGCCGTTTCCGCCCTCATGGCTTCGTCGGGACCTTCAGACCAATGCTCCACAAATTAAGTTTCCAATGTGATCCGGAATATGTCTATAAAAGTAAAACAATCCATCATATATCTATACATAACATTCATGTCTCATAATATAATTTCCAACATTCAAAGGGAACTAACAGAAGTATAGGCTGTAAATACATACCAAATATATATCCACAATTATTTCGGTAAATACCATCAACAATCTTGCCGGATAGGGAATGAAACTAAAAGGCACTCATTATATGCTATAGTAAACTGTATGCTAAACACAGGTAATTTACAGCAAGACTTCGCCAATAGTTAAATGATCATTAAGGCCTGATTGCCTCATGCTGGGTTTCATTGTTGCTTCTGTTCCCAGTTTGACGATCCAAAAGCCTCACGTTGCAAGAGCTTGGTCTAAATGTCAGTGAATGGAGTCGGTTTGATCCTTTCCAAAACTAATACTTTAAAGTCCTCACAGTGGTGTTTCTCTTTGAAATGACAATATAGTATTGAACTTTCATTTTTTGTGCGGAAGCGTGAGCAGTGTTCCGAAATTCTTGTCCGGAGTTCCCTTCCCGTTTCACCTATATAGAGTCTATTGCAGCCACATTTTAAACAATATATTAAATTCTTACTGGCACAGGTTGCCCATGTGCGTAAACTTTATGGTAACCCCGTTGTGTGGGCTAGTAATCGAATCTTGTGTGTCTATGTGTTTGCAAATAGAGCATCTCCCGCATCTGTTTGTATGGTTGGGAACGGCTAGCTCCGGAGTGGGTTTAGGACGGTGATCCGCATGAATCAACATTTGTTTTATGTTCCTTGTTTTTTTGAAAGCAACAACAGGGGGTCTCTCTAATCCTGGGATCGAGTCTATTAGAGGCCAAAAGTTTTTACAATTTTGGTAATTTCTTTGGAGTGGCGAGTGTAAGTGAGAGGCCAAACAGGACGATTTTGTATTTTTGGTTCTTTTTTGTACCAGGAGGTCTTGTCGCGGTGTGGCCGTGGCCTTCTGTGGGCTTGTTCCAAAATTTTTGGGGATATCCTCTTTGGGTCAGTTCTCTTTTAAGCAAGGAGGCAGATGCCTCAAAGTCTGCCACATTAGATGAATTCCTTTTAAGTCTTAAAAGCTGTGAATAAGGTAAATTATTTTTAAGGGCCTGGGTGTGGAATGAGCTGTAATGAAGAAATGCATTCTTTTTTGTGGGTTTGATAAAGTTTTTCACTTTGATAGTGTCATTTTCCACAAATATAGTCACATCCAAGAAATCGATGGCATTTTTCGAGGTTTTGAACGTGAATTCAATATGTTCATTCCATGAATTGAAGTACTGGGAGATATCTTTCATTTTGCCACTGTCCTCAATGAGGAAGAAAACATCATCTATATACCGGTAGTACTGTCTAATGGGTATAGTAGAAATGTTTCTAGTCAGGTGTTCCTCCTCTAGTGCTGCCATATAAATGTTGGCAATAGATGGCGCTGCAGAGAGTCCCATAGAAATTCCGAATTGTTGTAAGTAGTGTTCCCCATCAAACTGAAAATAGTTATAATCAAAAATAAAGTCCAATAAAAGTGGAATATGGTGGTGGAATATGTAGCTGTTTCATCCACCATTACTTTTCAGAGTGCCAGACATTCCTCTATGGTTTGTCCCAGTGTCTACTTTTCACTTAAACTCATTACTCAGGATTAAAATTCATAACAACCTTAACCTAAATCTTAACCTAAACTAACAAAATGAATTTCAACAAGGAGAAATGTAAGATACTACACTTAGGCTAAATAAATAAATAAATAAAATGCACAGATACAGGATGGGTGACATCCGGCTCGGCAACATGTGAAAAAGACCTTGGAGTCTTAGTAGACAATAAGTTGAACATGAGTGAACTATGTGATGCAGCAGCTAAAAAAGCCAGTGCCATCTTGGGTAACATCAAAAGGAGTATAGTGTCTAGATCAAGGAAAGTCATGGTGACTCTCTATTCTGCTTTGATCAGGCTTCATCAGAAATAATGTGTCCAATTCCGGGCACCACAATTCAAGAGAGATATTGACAAGCTGGGACATGTCCAGAGGAGGGCAACTAAAATGATCAAATGTCTGGAGACCATGCCCTATTAGGAGCCGTTTCAAGAGTTAAACATGCTTAGTTGCAGAAGAGAAAGTTGATCACCATGTATAAATATTTGAAAAGATGGACATCTGCTAGTTGGAATTTGATTGTGTTTTTCCTGCATGGTAGGGGTTGGCTTAGATGGCCCATACAATTTATTCCAACTCTATGATTCTATTATCTTCCTGAGGAGCCCATACCCCCAGGTGACACTTGTCAAAGTTACTTTCAAAAACTGAATATCAACTTTGGTCTCTGACTTCAAAAGAGTCTTTCAAAGATTTCCCCATGAGACTACATCTGAACTTTTTAGCTGAAACTTTAGCTGAACTTTTTAGTTGAGGTAGTGTAAAGGGAATCACAGTAAGACTATGCTAGAAAGGAATTTCTTTCATCTATGGTATGAACCTAGGGCCATTCAATGCAACTGAAAAATAGAAATTTGAGAAGAGACAATTCATTGTTGAACTATGAAGCTGACTTCCTTAAAATGTGATAGCCACCAACATAGATGGCTTGTAAAAGAAATAACCTTTTCATGGGGGATAAATCTATTGATGTCCACTAGCTGTAATATCTGTATACCACCTAAAGAAATGAACCAAGATAGCTCTTGAATAACACTTGGTAAAACAGCAACAAGAGAGGTCTTTTACACTTGTGAACTTCTTATAAGCTTCTGATTGGAAGTTGTGAGAAATAGCATGGTGACAAATGTAAGATACTCCACTGAGGGAGAAAAAATGAAATCCAAAGATACAGAATTGGGGGTGCCTGACTCGACACCAGTACATGTGAAAAAGAATGTGGAGTTCTCATGGACAACAAGTTAAACATGAGCCAACAATCTGAAGTGGCAGCTTTAAAAGCCAATAGGAATTTGGCCTCCATAAATAGGAGTATAGTGTCTAGATCCAGGGAAGTCATGCTACCTTTCTATTCTGCCTTGGTGACACCACACCTGGAATGCTGCATCCAATTCTGGGCATCTCAGTTGAAGGGAGATGTTGACAAGCTAGAATGAGTCCAGAGGAGGGTGAGTAAAATGATCAAGGGTCTGGAGAATAAGATCTATGAGGAGTGACTTAGAGAGCTGGGCATGTTTGGCCTGAAGAAGAGGTGGCTGAGAGGAGACATGATGACAATATATAAATACGTGAGGGGACATAATAGGGAGGAGGGAGCAAGCTTGTTTTCTGCTGCTCTGGAGACTAGGATGCAGAACAATGGCTTCAAACTACAGGAAAGGAGATTCCACCTGAACATGAGGATGAACTTCCTAACTGTGAGAGCTGTTCAGCAGTGGAACTCTCTTCCCTGAAGTGTGGTGGAAGCTCCTCCTTTGGAGGATTTTAAACAGAGGCTGAATGGCCATCTGTCGGTGATGCTCTGAATGCAGTTTTCCTGCTTCTTGGCAGGGGGTTGGACTGGATGGCCCATGAGGTCTCTTCCCACTCTGATTTTGTGATTCTAAGTCTTTGCTCTGACTGAGTAGAGATCTTCTTATGTTCTTGTGTAATCAGGTCTCAGTTCATATCATTTGCTCTTTTCATTCTTTTACCTTGAGGATCAAGGCAGCTCATAACATTGGGGTGGGAACTTTGCAGGCATTGAGGCTCCCCATATGCACTAAAACATGAAATATTCCTCACAAATGAGGTAGAACACCATACTACCCAAATACCTGTTTTCTTCTGTAGCTACTCTCAAAATAGTGACAGGAAATGATGCACTGTCAGTTCCTGTAACTATTTTGAAAAGGTCAACACAGTGACATGAAATGAAGGTGAGTCTTTCTCACTTTGTATGAGATTGACTGCAGAAAGAAAACAGATGTTCTTGATGGGTATGTAGCTTGAAACTCATCCAGCTGTGCAATCCTGATGTAGAGGACTGCACTGTTATCATTCCTGCCTAAGATTGCCAGGTTAGGGCACTTCCAGACTCGGAGATTTCAGGATCAAAACCTGAGATGTAAGGACATCACCAGGGCCCCTTAGCAAGTGGCTACTGGTGATGTTTCCACACTAATTTTACAAGGGGAAATCCTTGGTGACATTGTCATCCCAGGCAAGAATATATAGCTTCAGAAGCTTCAAGAATTGTAAGCATAACCAAATATTTCTTAGATAAAAATGAGGTTTATTTTAGGTTTACAGAACAGCAAAAAGGGGGGGGGGAACACATCCATTTGGGTACCAGCCTATCTTGTATAGGAGAGACAAATTGTGGTTTTTTTTAAGAACAATAGTTTTATAGTTTACCTTAGCTGTACCAGCTAGCATCCCCATCGCATGACCCTTCTAGCCAATGAGAAGTGTACATTTCTCTCTTTCTGACTTGTCTGGCTAGAGGAGAGCATGTTTGATCACATCATTTCCTGCTCTTTAAATATAGGCATCTTGGGCAAACCCCCCCCCCCACAACAACAATAACTACTACTACTACTACTATTACTACTACTACTACTACTACAGCTATCAGTCATGCACTGGACACTATTTGGGCTGTCCAGTCATATCTTATCTGCAAAACTTATCTGTTTAGGCAGGCCTTTGGGGAGTAGGCCCTTACACCATGCTGTTTTAATCTGCTACTTTTAACTGTTTTAACTGTTTTAATTGTATTACTTGTTTTTAAGTTAAGCTATATCTTTCGTGCTCTATGTTTTATGTTGTTTCTTGTAGCATGAGCCGGCCCGCGAGCCCTCAGCAATAATAAATAAATAATAAATAAATAAATAACACAGGGAGAAGGAAGGCAAAAGCTTAAGCATTTCTTGTATTACTCAGCAATTTCTGCACAATGGTGTTTTGAAAAAAAACCTAATGGTGATTTCTGTTTAACAAGGTTAAACAACATACATTACTTATCTCCTGCAGATGTACATAATATGTCATTCACATTTTAAAAACAAGCGTAATAAATAAAAAATTATATGCACACAATTTCCTTCAGAAACAGTAACAAGTGTCCAGGCCTTGACACTATAAATCTGTCTTCTAATGTAACGAGATGCATTTTATGGACAAATGCTGACAGAGGACTTTGTTTCTTAAATAAACAGTTGCAGGAGCCTTTGTATTTCATTGCATCCCTGAAATGTGTTTAGCAAGTATCAGGGCTGTAATTCTTCATTCATTTTCTCCTCAAATGAAGCAACAGGTAATTGCAGCAATTTTCTTCTTGCTATGTGAAAATCTTCCAGAAACTGCATTTTGTAGCTATTACAGACTGTTGGTAATGACATAATCCTGATAGCAGTCCATATTTGGCCCGCCTGGATGCTGATGTTGGACCTATATGCACTTCCAACATGTATTTATCCAATTGATCAAATCTTCTATCTTAACACTTTTATTATGCTAAGAGGGCACACTGACTTACAGTACATGGGAAGAAATTACTACCTAGACTAGATGGGAGGAGACCCCAGACAGAAAGAGATGCCAGGATATCAAGGCAACAGAAAGATGGAGAGATCTTTTCAAAACAAGTTTTCACTCTGCTTGAAAGTTATCTTATTAATTACATAGCTATGAAGAGAGATTTGTTTTACTTAGTCTGTCTCACATTGATATCTCCTAGAAGTGACACACATTATTAGCTCTTCATGAACTGAAATTATTCTGTCCCAAAATCTTATATCTGATCGAGAATGCTCCTCTTAAGCTTATCAGAGTAAATTGTCTGCGCTGGTAAACAATATCTCAGAGCTGTTTTTCTTTTTCTCATGATAGACTTTTTCCTCAAATAAAATCCCTACAAAAAAGCATGACAGAATTAATAGAAAGGGCAAAAGAAATCCTTGTCTCATCCTTTCCCCACATTACCTATGTTTAATTGTGAGAAATCAATCGATGATTCACATTGCTAGATTATATTACGACTAGACTGTCATGGATCAGTGTCTGGTGTGTTCAAGACACCAGAACACTCTATTCCAGGGGTGCTCACAATTTTCCAGCATGCGAGCTACTTGTAAATTAAGTCAAAAAGATCACCTACCTTATGCGCATCGCACTTTGCGCAAGCGCATGCACGCACCTTCCTCCGCAGGCCCAGCCTTCCTCTCCGCCCATCCCTCTCTCGCCCAGCTCCATGGCGAAACAGGGCAAGAGAGATGTGGGAGGAGCACCAGGCAGGGCCTGCGGAGGCCCAGCCTTCCTCTCCGCCACCCCTCTCTCACACGACTTCATGGCAGAACCGGACGAGAGAGAGGTGGGAGGAGCATCTTGCCTCCCCTGCAGGCAGTGATAGAGAGGCCTACGGGGGGAGGGGAGGCCTGGCATGGCTCCCTTTCCGATCCGGGCGGCAGGGAAAGGGAGCCGCGCCAGGCCTCGCCCCCCCCCGTAGGCCTCTCCATCGCTGCTGGAGTCCTGCCGCGCCAATCCACGCATCGCATCATCCACGGCCGCCCCCTCCTTTGCTCTGTGATGACTCTGAGAAGGAGGGAGGGGGAAAACAGAAGAGCAAAAGAGGTGGCGGCCATGGATGCCATCGCATCATCCAGAGCAAAGGAGGGGGCGGCCGTGGATGACGCGATGCGTGGCTGCCGCTCCGCACACATGCGCAGAAGCGCCCCATCCTGCCTCTGGGACAAGTCATGCTCACTTGGAGTGTGCAGGCGGCGCGTGAAGAGGACCAACAATGGAGGAAATGCTATTGACCTGGTCAGGGTCTGAAGATCTACTGGATGAGGCCCAAAGATCAACCGGTCGATCGCGATCGACTTAATGAGCAGCCCTGCTTTTTGCCATGAGTTTCATAAGCAAGGTTGAGGAATTAATAATCTAGGGCCCTGCATGGGAAAGAGCCTGATTAATGAACCGGCTCAAGCTGGATGGAGGAACTTTTGAGAGTTGAGGGGCTGGGGGTTTGGGGATTGAAACTGAGAAGTTGCACGTGTTTTTTTCATTCATAACTTTGCTGTATAGTAGTAACCTGGTTGCCTTAAGCCATGATACCAAATGAGAAACTCCCTTCTGGGCATACAGAAGACTGGACGACCTGGAAGGCACTGAACAGACTGTGCTCTAGCATGACGAGATGCAGGGCCAACCTTAAGAAATGGGGCCACAATGTGGAGTCCACAACATGCAAGTGTGGAGAAGAACAAACCACAGACCAATTACTACTTACTGCTTATTACAATGCAGTCAGGCCCCTGCTACATGCACAATGGAGGACCTTCTTATAGAAACACCAGAAGCACTCCCAAGTGGCCAGCAGCTGGTCAAAGGACATTTAATATAATGCCAAGTTTTTTAAACCTTGTGGTTTTTAAAAATACATTACAATTGTTCCCTTGGTTCACTCCTGATACAATAAATAAATAGTAGTAATCTAGCATTAGTTTTCTTTATGAGTAACTTTAACTGCTACCAAAGTTCTGCAAGCATCACGCCAATAGGGATTTGTAAAAATTGAACCAATGGCCAAATTAACTTTTTTTTCTTCCTACAGAATAACTAGAATAAACAACTTTGCTTCTGATAATTAACTGCTTAGTTTACAAATACAGGTTGAATTGTCTGTTATTCATACACGCACACGCGCACACACACACAGACAGCATGGGGCATTTCTTAAAAAGTGTGTTAGGTGTTACTCATGATTTTATTGTCCCCATGCTGGCATTAAATAACGTTATGCATTGCTTTATGAGGAACCCTTTTTAAAACTTTTTCCCTTTATAAAATGTACATACAACTAAAATATGGCATAAAGTGCCCCCAAATACCCTGAAATCATTTTAGAAGTATGAAATAAACATTACTTGTTGCACTTTATAGAGACCACGATTGCCAGTCTATATTATTCTGCAAAAGGAATAGTGTTATATCCCTGTCATCCCAATAAATAATGTGTTACAGTTGTGAATAAAAGCACTCTGAAGTAAAACGCTAACTAGACCAACATGTTCCGGAATGGATTTTTGCTATTTTTCTGAACTGGCTGATGGGCAATTTTTAAAAATCATAATAAAATCAGTCTCACAATTCAGATAAGGATTGTTAGATCCATTTTAATTATTAAGAAAAAAATGCATTTTATAGACAGAATGTTTCTCTGATATGACAAAAGATCACCAAACATTGGACTCCTTTTACACTGTTGAAGAAATTAAGCAAGTCATTTGTTTTATGGTGATGTTTTAGTTGTTCTATTATAAATTTAAAAATGTTAAATAAGGATAAAATCATTCTACCTAAATTAATATGGCACTGCTGTATATTAAACATGGCTAACAGAAACGTATGTTAGTTTGGCTAAGGGGGAGTAGTCAACAACACCTGTTTGTACCAGTGTATTCTTACTCTTCCTGATCATAGGAATTATTTTCCTTAAATTTTCATATCATAATGGCAACATGGTTCCAGTTAAGCAGCCCTGAGTTTGCAAGACTTGAGTAGGGCTACTGATGACAGAGTGAGTCAGGGGTTTCTCATTCATTGGGTTGTCATAAGTTGAAGTCATTTAACAATTCAGTGGGAGAGCATTAGAGACCCTTTTTAGTACATTTTAGTACATATCTTCCTGGTCTTTGCATAAAAGCACAAATTTATGGATAATAGCAAGCTGTATTGAAATAAAGGAATACCTGCATATTACTCTTAATAAATAGGTTTTTATTATATGAAATATCCACCAAATTAACTCAAACATTACTTTATATTTCATACGAAAGTTTCCACTATCCAGAGCTGTGTTAATTTTATCTTTATTCTAGGTAATTACATTATACAAGTATAGTAAAGGTAATGGTAAGTCTAGTCATGTCTGACTCTGGGGAGTGGTGCTCATCTCCATTTCTAAGATGAAAAGGTGGCGTTGTCCATAGAGACCTCCTAGGTCATGTGGCCAGCATGACTGCATGGAGCACCGTTACCTTCCCGCAGAAGCGATCTACTCACATTTGCATATTTTCAAACTGCTAGGTTGGCAGAAGCTGGGCCTAACAGCGCTCCCTGGATTCGAACCAGGGATCTTTCAGTCAACAAGTTCAGCAGCTCAGTGATTTAACCTTCTGCAGCACAACCCCCCACACACACACACACACATTGTACAGTAATGTCCTGTAATAAGACAAATATGATTCAGAAAGAAAGGATTTTAGGCACACAGACACACAATTTCCTTGCATTGAGTTCCAGTAGAATATATCTGTATCAGACATAGCTGGTACTTGGTATCATATGGGTTGACTACCTTCATCAACATGCTGAAAACTCCATGACTAAGGAGTATTGTGTATCTCCATGGGGAAGAAGTAAATGATGAATAATTATTTTTGTCGTTTTTCACAGTGTGGAAATATGAAAGGAAATTAAAACACTGTGCTTAGATATTCATCAGCTCATCACTGTGCTGTCCTTTCTTTGACAAAAAGGGAAACTGGGGCAAACTAGAGAGAATTAACATTTTAATTGAACCTCCTTCATACTGCCTGAGTATCATCACTATTCCAGAACATTTTAAAATAAATGCAGGTCACACATTCTTGGATACTTGATAAAGTTTCCCAGTGAACATTGAGTACATAATTTATGTTATACCATCCTGAAATGTGCCTCCTGCTGTGAGTTATTTCTTTGCAAATGCCAAATCAAATGTTTAAAAGAAAGCTGTAGATGAAATGTAAATGAAGGTAGAATACAATATAGATATCACTTAGACGGGAGGATGTTTATGAGTACCAAAGCTGACCTGCAGGTCTAAATGACATTGATTTGCAAACTTTGAGGTAGAGTTAATGGATTCATGACTTGCTAAAGCCAAGAGGTTTCTGGAAATGGGGTAAGTTGCAGCAGAGATCCAATTATATTACTGATCATATACTCATTTATTTTTCTTTCCTGGAGCTAATTAATAACAACACCTTGTACTTTGTTACCACTACAAGAATTATAATTAGAAGTCTATCAATTATTCTTCACTTTTGATTTTCAAGTTAGAATAGTTATTTCTCATCTGCCCCAAAGCCCCTTTCTGTGAATATGCATCTTTTTTAAAAAAATAAATAAATACCATATGTTGATTTTCAAATCAGAATAGTAACATCCTTCCCCCTCCCACAAAATATTCACTTTTTGTGAATATTCATCTTTCAAATTCCATCTGATGATATTGTTTTCTCTGTGTATTTGCTGTTTTGGTGCAATCTTTCTTCTCTAATTGCTGCTCCTTTGTCTTTCCATTACCAGTCGCATGAGTAATCACTAGGCATGGTTTAGAATCCTAAAATGGTGAATCGTAAATCAAATTGGGGGGGGGGGGGATTTTTTTTTGATTGGTAAAAGAAAGACTTACAATTTCCCAAAATTTCGGAAATGTAACTTAAGTACTAACGAAATCCGTTAGTAATTCGTATGCCAGAGCATGTGCATTCCAGATGGTTTTGGCCTACAACTCCCAGAAATCCTAACAGCTGGTAAATTGGCTGGGATTTCTGGGAGTTGTAGGCCAAAACTTGAATCAATCACACTGAATTCTAGATGGGACTCTCCAAATAGGAAGGAGGGAGGGAGGGGGTATTCTATTCTTGGAAGCAGCAAAAGAAAAGGAGGAGGAGCCCCCCCCCTGGCTCCTCGCTGCCTCTCTCTCACCCCGATCCCGAGGGAGCGAGGCCCCAAGTTTGCCCAGGCTGGTCATATACCTACATTCTATGCACATGCAATAATACAGCAGTAATAACAATGGGAATAAGAAGAGGTAAAATTCAAACCGAAGTGTTCTGAGTGGTCCCTGCCTCATGCATGCAAACAGGCTCTTCTTTGTGAGCCCGGGAAATTAGCCCGGGAAAAGACAGCGTTTTCTGCTTGGGTGCACACACATACATATTCTTTGGGGGGGGGGGGGTTGCTGCAGAATCTTCTCTATGAGGCCGGGATTCTGCAACAAATCCCCCCTCCCAAGAATATGTATGTGTGTGCTCCCAAGCTGGCTTTTCCCCCCGGGCTAATTTCCGTTTGCACCGTTTGCACCGCATGAGCCTGTTTGCATGAGGCAGGGACCACTCAGAATACTTCGGTTTGAATTTTACCTCTTGTTATTGTTATTACTGCTGTATTATTGCATGTGCATGGAATTAGGTATGACCAGTTGGATTACTTATAATATTAGGCAGTGGCACTTACAGTAGCATTCATTCTATTATACATTAGGTTGGTTTCTCACCCCAATACTCTTTGATGCCTGGCTGGCAGGCAGGAGAGGCAGGGAAGCCTGGAAAAAATGTAAACAGAGGATTACTCAGAGTAAATCTGCAAAGGAGGGCCCTTCATCCAAAGTGCCCTCCTTGCAGATTTACTCTGAGTAATCCTCTCTGTTTACATTTTTTTTCCAGGCTTCCTTCCAGCCGAGGGAAGGAGCGAGTTTAGGGCTTGCCTTGCCATAATATTGGCAAGGGAGGCGGGAGGGTGGTGAGAGAGAAGGAGGGTGCCCCCCCCCCTTACGACCTAATAACGACACTTAAGAAAATCCTGGCCCCCGAGGTTCTAAAAAAGAAAGTCCACTTCCTGGTTGGCGTTCCAGGTGCGGAAACGCTCGAAAGTAGCATTTCTTACTAATTTCTTACGAAACGATTCATTTTCATAACTTTTTTCTCATGCCTAGTAATCACATTCAAAAACAGTTGACAATGCAGTGATGGCATAGATCAATAGCTGTTGTGTTCTTTCAAATTCTTTCCAGCTTATGGTGAATCTAAGGCAGTGGTTCTCACCCCTTGGGTCCCCAGATGTTTTGGCCTTCAACTCCCAGAAATCCTAACAGCTCCTAAACTGCCTGGGATTTTTGGGAGTTGTAGGCCAAAACACCTGGGGACCCACAGGTTGGGAACCACTGCTCTAAGAGGAATTGATCATTGCGATTTTCTCTGCAAGATTTGCTCACAGGGAGTATACCATTGCCTTCTTCTGATGCTGGAAGTGTATGACTTGCCCAAGATGACACATTGGATTTCCACCGCCAAGCAGTGATTCAAATCCTGGTCTCCAGAATAATAACCCAATGGAACAAAACATATCCCCATTATTTCACTCTGATAATATCACAAAGGGAACAGTTCCTAATTTTTTCAAAGGTATGACTCAACTGAGGAAATTACACAGTGAAAATCATGTGACAATGAATGAAATCTAACCAAAAAGAACAATGTGAGTAAATCTTCAGTTACTTTGTAGATAATACAGTGACACAATTGGGAATGAGGAGGCTCTTTCAGGAGGGAGGACATGTTTCTCAAAATGTTCCCATTTTAGTGAATTGTTGTTCTTGTATTGACAACTGTATGTTGTATGACTTTTCTGGCCTGAGTTCTATCACAAAACTCAAAATATTTAAACAATATCGCTCTTACTTGTTGGTTCAAGGAGGCATGTATTGCTCTGAGCAGAATGCATACTAAATCCAGTGTAACCACAATTAGTATTACCAACCTCAATACATATCTATTCAATGTCACAAACTTTTTCCTTAATTCCACACTATTATGCTAATAATATGCTACAGGCATACTACTCTAATTGCTGTATCCATTCCTGATCAGATTCGTCAGGTCAGCATTTGGCTCAATCTGTTAAATGTGGCAGTGTCTTACAAAAATCACTGCTCATTTTTTGCTCGCTGCTAAATAAGACATGCCAAAATGGGAAACATCCTGAAGCCATGAAATATGGCTCAAAGGTCACAGTGTAGAAGGCAGATAATACAGTGGAGAAGACAATTCTAATCTCTTGGTACTGTGATGAATATGT
This sequence comes from Anolis apletophallus, assembly GCA_030556195.1. NCBI lineage: Eukaryota > Metazoa > Chordata > Lepidosauria > Squamata > Anolidae > Anolis > Anolis apletophallus. The sequence goes on along the minus strand of JARBWK010000012.1, from coordinate 88,766,729 downwards.
TGACAAGCATTGAACTTTTAATAATTAATCATATAAAAAACAAAGCTATTTTAATAATTTAAAACCTACTAATGCAGGGTGCTATGGTTATTTGAATATAGCGCTTTCTGCTGAGCTTTGTGTGTGACAATTTTAAGCCAGAGAACTCTGAGCACAATTTCTGAGTGATAGGGTTTGCTCATTCTACCATTAGCTGAGAATAGACCACTTCTAATAGCTGTAACAGCTTGAAGATCAGGATAATGATTTTTTTAAAATGCAAGGGTAATCAGAATCATAATGAGTGTCACAGACTAGCTATTTTAGATGTCAATTGCACAGGCTGTTCTGTTTTAGTTAATTTTATGAGAAAACTTTATTAAAATGTTTTGCAACTTTATTATTTTTAATTAGCAATACAAATGTAATGTTTTATTTGTGGTTAAAACTTCTGGGCACTGCTTGGCTTCTCTTTTACTAGCTTATCCATTTTGTAGTAAATGAATGGATGCAGTCACTTCTGTTTCTGTCGAAATGCCAAGTATGTTTCCTGATACTAACATTAGGAAATTCCTTGAATACTGGAACTACCAAAGCACCCATTTTGTGGTCCAACCCATTTGGCAAGTTAAGCAAGATTGCTATTTTTGCAATGGCACACTGCTGCTCTTAGATAAAGATTGACGTCTCCTAAAGAGTCCAATTCTGTGCCTTGTGTTGAAGTTGTGTTGAGCCAGTAACTGGCGGGAGAAAAATCCTCTTGTGTTGCATGCCTGGTTACAGAAATTGAATGATTTTGTGTAATTGTTTCTTGTGCTGCTGAAATACCCCATTTTGTGCTGTGCCTGATTTATTTTTAAAAACAGCTGGCATTCTCAAATTGTGTTCAGACAAACAGAAAGAGATAGAATGCAGATTAAGCATCCTATAAGATTAATTTTTCTTTTAGTTGTGGTATTAACTAAAGTAGCAAAAGAAAGCTAAACATAATGAGTTTTAAGCAAATGAAATATGACTTCAAGGTATTCTTCAAGATAAGTTTTTGATTTCAAAATCTGTATATTTTGGTTGTGTTGAAGATTTGTACAATGAGCATCATATTAACAATTTGTACAATGCCCAGATATCCAGTCTTTCAGGTTCTGTGCTGTTGATTCAATTGCCTTGAAAAAGAGGGTACTTATTTGCATTTCTAATTCCAGTACTTCCTTCCAGTCTCTTGTGTGTTTCATAAGCCATGAAACTGTAAGTTTCTGAGATTCAGAAGAATTCTGTAGTGATGTGGCTCTATTCCCTACTATAGCTGGTACAATTCCAGGTTGGCAAGAAGTAGAGGACACATGTGGTTGGATGAACAGAAGCAGGTAGACCTTACTCAGTCCTCAAAAACTGAAATACAGTAGATTGATCATATTTGGCAAATGGAACATTAGACATGGCCATCTGCTTTGGATCAGCTACGCAATCCAAATTCTAGTGGGAATGAGCAATTAAAATGTCTTGCAAATCTTCCAAAAGATACAATTGAGAACACAGTTAGTTCTTTCTCCTCACCCTTCTATAAATGACCATGGACTACCCCCTTGAATTCTTCTTTGCCATCGTCATCACTACAGAGTAAGCTCATTAATTAACTGTAACATGTGTTCAGCCAGATTTTGTGCAAATACTCTTCCATCAGACTGGAGGTTGTCTTCTGCTACACCATGATTTTATATAGGCACAGGAAAAGAAAAAAGCTTGCTCAGGAGAAGCATGCTAACTTTCCCAGTCACTGCCTTATTCTACATGGAGAGCAAGGCTTCAAAAGATGTACAGTGGGCCCTTGGTAACTGCTGAGATTTGGTTCAAGGACTTCTTGTGCATGGGTTGTGCAAGTCCCATATGAATATGAATACTTTTATATCTCAATTTATTGGTCAACTTAAATGCACAAAATACATCATTCAAGCTTTCAAAAGCTCCATTGTCTTCTGCATTAGGCAAATATGTTTTTAGAGATCATACAGGAGAAGAAGAGTGACAATTGTAGAGTCACAGTTCTACATTTTGTATCAGATGTTGTTTTGTTCTAGTTCATTGTTCTGGAAGGATCTCAATGCAACTAAAGACTACTCCCCTTTTTCGCCATACAGAAATAGAGATAAGAGATAGTGAAAATCATGCAATAACATTTCAGCTCAATTAGCAGCAGAATAACTATTGCTTTATAATGATGGCTTTTCCTGTATTGATCCCTCCAGAACTACTGAACTACAACAGAAACATTTGATACAAAATGTAGGGTTGTAACTCTACTGTTGCCACTTTGCCTTCTCCTGGTCATTTTTTAATTGTGCATGACAGCTCATCCAAGCCCTAGACTGAATTAAATCTGACCCTGACACCAGTGGGGACAGGGCACCTATGGAAGTATACTTTCCTGTTGTGCTTTTATAACACAAGTATTCTCAAGCATCACACTTCAAAGTCATCTCAGTTTATTTGGGGTCAGATGTAGGTCTGTGATAAGATTGGGAATACATTTGGGCTTACTAATAAACAAAAGAAATTGCCTAAAGCACTAAGCAGTGCTGCCAGTCTTCGCTAATGCTTTCCCCTGAGATCTTAAAAAAGAGGAAGGCATGAACCAGTCGTTTTTTGCTTGTTGAATGAATGATATTCAAAATTGAATTTAATTTTGCTGAGCTAAATTGTCGATTGTGTTGGGTTTTATCTTCCTGATGTTTATTGGTTTGTTTTGAGAGTGAGAGACATGCTTAATCTGTATTTAGAGAATTTACAATCATTGAGTATGATGGTTACTTTTTATTTGACATTTCATATCCAAACAGGCTTTATTTGTTAGTTAGGTATTCTTAAATCACTTAATTTACAGTGGTCTTGTAGTAGTCTGCTGCTTGAACTTCCATTTAGGAAGTGTTTTTGAGGTATACATATTTTTAGAATAAACACATTTAATTCTCTCTCTTTAAATCTGATGAAATTGTTAATATGGAAATATCATATTACAGTCATGGACACAATCAGTTTGAAGGCAAAAATCAATAACCATTAAAGACTTACTGTACAATTGAATCTGTCTCATTAGTGCCTATCTAAAATATCATGCTTTTCACTGTCTCCATATAAAATAGTGGTGTATCAGGGATAAGAGTATTTGGTGCCTTAATATAAAATACACCTAAAGTTTTATACACCTATCTTTTCCGCTGAAATGGTTCCAAAATTAACTTTATTTTCTGTTGTATATTATCTCCATCCATCTATTCCGGTCTCATAGTTGAGTAGTCCTGAGAAATCCATTATGTTTTGCCAATAATTTGTCATTTCATGCCCAGTATGTTAGAAATCAAAAGCCCAAAAGGTACTTGTCTGTGTAATAGACAGGATAGAATTCTGTTTTGCTAAAG